>JAAAKQ030162034.1:0-15329 GCA_010016005.3 Zanna intricata | reverse complement strand
CTTGCCTTAAGAAATTCTTTCTATCAATTTAAATTTTCCAAAAAGAATTAAAAAATTAAGTAAGGATTACATAAGTGTTTTGAAAGGATCCCTTCACAGTTCTTAACAATATGTTGCCAAATTGATTGATGAAGGACTGTGATAATTACCTTTATTTTCCTTCATCTATTTTTTTACGGATTTTATTAATCTAGTCAGGTCTTTTTTCAGTTGTTTACATGAAAATAACAAACATAGTATCTGCATTAATATAACCTATTAGTTATAGCATGCAAGTTTTATACATGCACGATTAAAAAAGAAAAAAGTAATGTATAATGGAAGATAATGTAAAGGTAGGTATTCCTACTAGTATAACATGGTGTTCAGTTTTCATCTTAAGAAAAATTTATAGTTAGAAGTATCCTGTCATTTTTTCAACTGGTCTTTGCAATCATTTCAAAAAACATCTTAATAGCCAATGGATTTGTCTTTAGTTTAATTGTTACTGGGTTTATCGAGTAACATTTTGAATTGAATAAAAGTAAATGATTATGTATTTTATGGAGAATCTTTGCATGTATCATCATATTTAATCATGCTAAATGTCAGAAAAAATAACAATATTTCCATATTCTATCCACAAACTTCAAGCTTGTGGTTATATCAAGCCAAAAAAAAAAGTAGAGTGAATTTTATCTTTTCAAATGTAATAATACTTAAGTGTATACTTACACAACATTTTTTTCTAAACTTTATCAAGCATTTCAATGTATTTATGATGTAATGTATAAACAGCAATACAAACATTCTTGAAAGAATGTCTGTAAACTGATTCGGTTCCCCACTTTTTTTAGATGGACCCTTTAAATGAATAATGCAGTTTTATATCAAAAGCACACAAAATTCTAAATGATTTGGTAGATTAAAAAAAATGGCAATAATTCACTACATCAAAATTGAAATATTAGCAGAAGAGATTATTTACACTTTTGTGTGTGAAAAGATTTTAAAGTTAAAAATATTCTGTTGCAGATTTTGACAAATTATTAGTAACCACAGTGTACCTGTCTTAAGTTCCATAAACTTCTCCGCAAATAGTAGCATCTCTGTTGTTCATCAAGACGACTCTGGCTTCAAATCCTGGATAAGTAATTTTCATAGAATACAAAACTTTTATATTGTATTCCTATTTACAAGCTTCAAGTTTATGTGATAAATTAATCATCATAACTCACTTCTGTCACTTTCCCCTGTAGTAATACTGATAAACAGACCAGTAAATTTTCAAGTAGAGAAAATTCTGTTATCAAGATAAAAAACAATTAAAAGGAAAAACAGCTACTGATGACTGATGTATACAAGCAGCCCAGCAATTTCTCCTATTAAATTAAGTAATAATGTACATACAACCATTAACTAAAAACTAAATAATAATAATCTCAACAAAACTGTCATTACACATACATAAATAACAAATCAATTTTTACAATTAATATTACTGCAGGATGGATAGACATTTAGTTCTACAGGGTTAAATGAAAACTGAATGCAATAATTATAAAATATAATCAATTCTTTTCTTTAGTATTAAATAAAACACAATCAAGAATTTATCTACGATTAGAGACCAACAGTTAATTGTGAAACAATCCATCTACCTTAATATATTATTATACAAATTATGCATGACTATGTATACAATTACAATAATAATTATAGTTATATTAATTAATTATGCACATATACAATATTAACACATACAGTAGCAACAAACCAAAATTACAATTTACATATAACTGTGAGCACTTGTTTATTACTCATACATTATATAAGTATAAGCAAAAATATGGTTAAAATTAATTTAAAACAACCAAAATAAATAAATCTTTAA
Organism: Zanna intricata; assembly: GCA_010016005.3. Taxonomy (NCBI): domain Eukaryota; kingdom Metazoa; phylum Arthropoda; class Insecta; order Hemiptera; family Fulgoridae; genus Zanna; species Zanna intricata. The sequence goes on along the minus strand of JAAAKQ030162034.1, from coordinate 13,456 downwards.
TATTTGAGTAAATAAATGTAATAAATTTATCAAAATACAAACATATAAATATATCCATATATCTTCACGGGTAAAATATAAATATCTACAAATATTACTGACCAAGTAAATATCATTTTAACACCAAATAAACCGACAAAATAAAAAATTCATTAATGCTAGTTTTATTATGAATTTATTTTTGATTTACGCCATTTTTTTTCTATACTGTACTAATTTAGAAAATATTACATTTTAATTAACTTTTTTTAAACATTGAAGAATGCGCTAATTTTGACTATGAAAACTCAATAAACACATTATAAATATAAACCATTACTGTACTTAGAATTATAGAAATAAATGTGTAAAATAAAAGACCATGGTTAATTGACATGATTACTTGATGTATGAGTAAAAAACAACTGAATAAAGAAAAGAATAATCTTCTTGTGTATTTAACAGGTTCACTAACTTTTACTCTTCCATATATTTTTTTTTTTATGACACTTCATATCAGGACTTTATTTACATTCAAATTGAAAAAATTTTAATTACAGACGAATTAAAATAAACAAATTCTACTGGCAAAATGGTTACAAATGTGGGAAAATTAATAGAATTACATAATATTTAAACAATTATTAAGTATCAATATTAGTATACTTAAAAATAATGGGCAGCTTTCCTTATTGTTATTTTGTACTTCTGTGGATGGAATTCTACCTATTGCTGACAATAATTATATAGGCAATCAAGGGGAAATCTCCCAGAATGTACATATATATATTTTAACCACATAATATCAATGTATTTTTTCTAAATTGTTAAAGCCATTCTTTCAAAGAAAAACAAAACAGCTCAGTAGAAAAATTACAATTTACTTTTTATAGAATTTGATAGCTCTACTTCGATCAAACCTGTTCATTTATTTATATATTCTACATTACGTTTAATAATTTAATGTAGTATGTTTAAGAACAATATCGTTGGCTAACGGACAAAGGAAGTAGTCTCTTTCTTGATTCTTAGGGAGCAAATAATTAAAAAACGGCCAAAAAATCTATCTACTGGCGTAATAGGGTAAAATTTTCACATTTTCTTAATATAAAAAGAAATTATAAAGTTCCAATCAAATCAGTTTTCAAAATAATAGAAATCTTTCTTCCAAAGGATCTCTTGGAGCTAATCAGCAGGACTTTCTTCAGTGCAGTTACAGGAAGCTCTGTAATTAATGGTGTCCTAGTTAAAAATCAAACATAATAATATCAATAAAGGTAATGTCTATACACAGCTGATGCTTATTATTTCCAAAAAGTTCAAAGGATAAAAGAATTCCACTATTATAAGAACAACTTGTTTATTTAATGTTTTTAATGTTAATAATAATGCTGTTCACTTAAGCAACAGACGATTAGTTGAATGCACAAAATGCTTATGGGTTCACAAGAGTACAAATATAATTGGTTGAATACGTTTAAAAAAGTGGAGGTAATACTTGTTAGTAAGTTAGTCAGACAGTCAAATATGATTGTTCTATGAAAGGATAAAATAGTGTTAGGCATTGGTTAGATCCAACCAAGTTTTATTGGTTGCATCCTGAGAAGCCTAAAGTTGGTGAACCATAAACATAATTTATAAACTATGAATAAGGGCCTTCATAGATAACCCATACAGGAAAATCCTATATACTGTACACAAAGAGTGATGTGGATACTGAATTTGCCACTAGGTGGATATTTTCTCTTTGTGACATCAATAAGTCATACTAACAAGTAACAAACAGTAATGGTAACACTATTCATAGGAATTATTATTAAGATAAGAATACATCATAGTTTAGCAAATTGCAAAGCAATCAATCATTTTTCTGTAAAATACAGAAAACTGATGCTCTTGATAAACAATTATTAAATCACACACAGAAATTAATTAACACATAATTTTACAGATATTCACATAATTTCATTTTATTCATGAATGATACACTAGTTATTACTAAATATAATAATATGTTCCTTCAAAACCTGTTAATCGGCTAGAAAGTTAATGATTCAATACAAAATTAATAAATTTAAATGAATGCGATAAAACCTGTCCTTATATAACTGAATGTATGTATTTTTTAACCATGGTTGTACATAAAATGAAGAGAATATCTATTTTATTTGACCCTAATTTTTCAAACTTTTCCTGATTTCGCCAAGTGTTCTCAACCCTTCAGTACGCACATGGAAACTAAAGCTATATATTTAGCGATTCTAAATTCTTTCCTTTTAATTTTTATTTATCCAGTTGCGCTTCCTTTCAAAGCACTTACTACATGGTAGAGCACAGTTATATGTGCCAATTTACAAATAAATTTTTGGTGATCTCTACATTTCAACATATTAGGTTTGATATTCCTAGCACATTTAGAAATTAAAGCTAATAATTATATATAAAATTAAATTAATTTTGTTCTTTTAATAAAGGTAAAAACTTTGAGCACTATATTGTTAGTTAAATTATGAGCAGGGTTTGATAATTTGATATTTGCTTTTTATAAAATTCTGATCATATTTAAGATCTCAACTAAACAACTAGTTTTCAGATAATTCAGCAGTTCTCAAAAATTGTAATTTCTAGTTTTCAGATAATTCAGCAGTTCTCATAATTGTAAGTTCTAATTCCATTGAAGGTGAAATTTAGATTCATCTGAAGTCTAATCCACTTTTTTCAATATAACTAATCATACTGTCAAAAGATAATACCATGAGGCAATCATCGTAACGTCAAAAATAAAAATTTAAACAGAAGTAGATAACACAATCATCTAGATATAAATAAAATTAGGCAAAATTGTTCATGAACTTGTGACATTCAAGACACTTATTTTGTGAAAATCCAAGTCCTTTTTGAGCCTTTACATGTTGCTGAGACATCTAAAGTAACATACAGATTTTTCAGATGTATTACTAATTTGATTTTTTAAATTATAGGATTTTGATTAAAAAATAAAGGTACTTATTTTAACATCTAACAGAACAATTATTCATAATTTCATAAAACTTTTTGAAACCTTTTGATTTGGAATTTTCTGAATCATTCCAGATGGTAAGGGACTGTCAGACTGTAAGAATTTTAGCTTAAGTTTTATTTAGGAACCCACAAATATAATAGTATACAATATTACTACATATACAAAGTTAGTGTTATACCAGGTAAATAGATAAACAGACACCCTGGAGATTTTAAAACTATCAAGACTTGATCACATACTCTCTTAAGTTTAATATATGGACGAGTTTTGAAATCAATTGAGTATAACTGACCATTGTGGCTGTATTTATTCAATACTATGGTGTTTCTACAAAAATTGTCATCTGCATTAATAAAAACTGATAAGTTAGTTAAAAAAAAATTTAACCTGATGAATAAATTATTCAAATTCATTAAAATAAAGTTGAATTAACATGTAACCTTAAAGTTAACAGTCTTTAGTTACATAATACATTTCTTTCTATTCTTGCAAACAGATTTACTAACACATGTTTAGATATAAATTATAAATAGCTTTTATAATTCAACTATTCTCATAAATTAAAATTAAGCCAAACTTTTTTCTTGAAGTTTATAGCATAAGAAATATAATATTCTGATTCAAATGTTAACATTTTATTTAATCATAAACTTCATTCAGTTGTAACAAATTTTTGCAGTTTTTTTTTTTTAAATTATTTATACTAAATTATTAATTGAAGTATTAATGTATTGATATATTTTATAACAAACCATAATTTTCCAGTTAAAATAACATATTACTTCTCAAGAGTTAAAATATACAATGAACTTTTTTACATTGATGATTGAAGGACAACAGAACACGAATTGAAACACACCAGGTACAAAAGAATCAGGTAGTAGAAGAACAGTATTGTTGTAGAACAAATTTTTCTATTAAGGGGGGTTTAAATTTAAATTATACAGAGCCTTAAGGAGGCATAAAAAAATTATATCAAAATAACATCAACAATTACCATGGAACTGGTTATTTTTGAATCTATATAGTGATGCATCATGAAATAAATATTGATCCTTTATATTAAGTTATGACTAGGATTAATAAGTTTTAGTTTTAATCAACTAATTTATTGCCAAAAAATGTGAATCAACATTTATTTTCAATACAGGCATCAGAAGTTTGGAATTGCTGTTCGTAAAACAGAAATGATACAAAGATATTTTGTCGATTAATATATATGGTATTTTGGTTAGGCTGCATCCAGGTAAATGGAACTTATCACAACCAAGAACAAAATTAAGTTTATTTTAAGAAAATCAATTAAAATAAAATGCTTATCCCAAGTGGAAAGATCTGAAATACAGTAAATTACAATGATAATCTTAAAAACGCCACAGTAAGATAAATATTTCATGACCAAACAGAAATTCAGCATTAAGTTCAATGAAATAAAAGGGTTATAATTGTTTTCTATCTATAACATGTATGAACATTACTGCAAGATAGTCAATCAAAATAATAACTAAAACATCAAAAATAATAATTAAAAAGAAAATTTTGTTCCTAGAGTGCCAGCACATTTAGACTCACTTACATTCACATTTAATTCTTTTATCTAATTTCATCTGATTTTCTCATTACTCATTTCTGAATACAAATGTAGTGCCCATAACAAAATTTCTAAGTATGCTAAGCAAGCACTAATAGAAACGTAATAAAATCTGTATTTGCAACAGGCTTATTTAGAAATATTGTGTACTAAATTCAGAACCTATTTTTTTTTGTAAACTTTAATTAAGAATGGATATTTTTCTTTGATTACACAAACACCTACAATATACCTTTTATTTACCCACTATTACAGGTTGAACAAATTTGGCTGCCTGTAACATATTAGGATACATGTGATCACATTAGTTACTATGCTCAGAAGATTGGTAGGCATGATGGATCCTTTCATTAGCTATACCTTCAAAATATCATGATTTTATATTATATTTCTTGTTTCATTGACCGTTGAGAGGTAAGGCAAAATAGCAAAATTTTTTTTGTTATGATAGAATATACAGAGAGCCATTCTCCAGAATGGAAACGTTTTTCCATTTATGGAAAAACAATGACCTAGCCTCCATGTGATGGTGTTGAATAGGTTTGTCAACCTGAACTGAAGCAGAGACCTCTAAAAAGACTTGCAATCTTTACTTGTAATGGAATATTCTGGGAAGGTATCCTACGCTAAACATTTCAACTTTCCAAAGATGGAGATGGAAAAAACTAACAAAGTTAGCCAAGGAATTTCAATCTTTCAAAGGAAAAATTACCTTTCAACTTTCTCCAGATTCTGGGGAGCAGGATATATCACTAAAGTTGAATTGAAGTGGTTAGAATCCTTAAAATTAAAATTCAAACAAAAATATTTTTTAAGAACACTAAATATTAAGTGGAACAAAAATCCTTATGGGAATTTTAAAATTCTAAAAGAAAAACCAGCAAAATATATAATTAGAAATATACTTTAATTTTAGGATCTGCCTTTGCAATAAATAAAAAATACGAGAATAACATAATAAATTTTACCTCCCCTAACAATAAATCCTCCATTCTAACAGTAAAATTAAAATAAATACTACATATTAATTAACTGTCATGCCTAAATTAACCAAGACTACATTAATAATATAGAAAAAGTGGAAAAGTTTTGGAATGAAAGACACTAAATACAATAAATTATTTACAAGACTAAATAAAAAACATAAAAATAATACTCAGAGATTCTAATCCTCAAAGCAGAGAAAAAGAAAACTGAGAAACAGCTGGAAGATTCTCTGGATATAAGAAGACTAATAAAATTGAAAAAAGATTAATAGAACTCTAAGAAAAACAAGCCCTGAAAATAATAATAACCAGATTTGAAAAACATCCAAAAAACAAAGTACTTGGAAATCACCAAATTACATGTTAGGGGAATTTCAGATAGATCATGTTGGAATCTCTTGGAAACAGTTAACAGAAATCAAAAATAAGAAAAATAAGTAAGAAAACAGATTTTGACTTGGATCACTACCTTGCAAAATCAAAATTAAATTCTTCCCTAATTCTAAACAAAAAGCTAAAAACCAATAATTAAATATGACATTGAGAAGTTAAAATTCAGGAAAACAGAGAAGGAAGTTATTGACAAAATAAAAAAAAAAACACATGTGATGTAATGAAAATTGTGAAAAACTTCTGGAAAACAAAAATAAAAACATCTGGAAAAAGTAAAGAATAACTCCAAATGAAGAAAATTAGATAGCAATAATTAAACAAACACTAGTAAACACCAAAACTAAAATTAAACTATGTGAAGAATTGTCAGAAGCATTTGAGATTAAAACAGGTGTAAGGTAGAGCAGTGAAATCTCCCTAATTCTACTCAACACTGTCTTAGAAAAAGTAACTAGAGAATGGAATAAAGAACTTTGTTAACCTTGTGCATTTGGATGGCGAACACTACTGGCCACTGCCATTTCTACACTACAGTAAGAAAACAGAATGTCCAATGTTGTTTTAGATTGTACTGTCCTCTCAGGTCAGATAGCCAGCACTGCTGACTGCTAATGATTTCCCGTTCTGCTCAGATGTCCAGCACAGCTGGGCATTCTACACATTTTTTTTTGATTTCATGTAAATAATTGTATTCTCACTGCTTGAAGATGAAACTCTATGGGAAAATGTTGAACTAAATGAAGTTTATGTTTTGTACGTTGACAACACTTAGTAATAAACAATTTGACCACTAATGACAGTTATTCCCCTTGCTATGCTAGGCTAGTGTGTTTATATGCATCCAATATGAGTGACATATTCAGTTTTCTTGTGAAATCCAATGTTATAAGTGATGACAAACTAGAAAAAGTAGAAGTTGAGTATTCTAGTGATTCAGTTCATGAGTTACATCGATTAGAGTAGTGAGTTTGAACACCAGATACAAGTTGAATTTGGAGATAATAATTTATCAATAGACCAAAATGATGAAATTATTAGTTAAGATGAAACGATGACGGAAGAAAAGGGGAATGAAGTGGAGGATGAAGAAGATGGTACGAGGGAATGGATGATCTAAGTTTCAATAAATTTATTTATGTAAATAATAGTGGCTTTCAACCTCCTCGAGGTCCAAGGCCATAGTCAGAAGCTAAATATTTTCAATTATTTTTTACATACAGTTTAATTACAGAAATAGTAAATGAAAGCAATTGGTCGATCTGGTGTTCATGGAAGGACATAACTCTTGCTGAAATGAAGGCTTTCTTTGGGTTATAATAAACAGGAATGAATCCCAAACTGAAATTAAATGATTACTTTTCAATAGATCACATTGATTATTATCCTTTTTATAAGGAAAATTTTTCCAAAGAAAGGTTCCAGCAAATATTTTGGAATCTTATCTTCATGTTAGTCCTCCGCACAATGATCCTTAAGAGGAACAATATCACATTCTAGAAAAGAGCGTAGAGCTGTCCTTCATTTGGACAAAAACTTTAGACAGTACTATGTTCCTGAACACAAAATTACTATTAATAAGAGTACTGAGGAATTTAAGGACACAACAATTTTCATTAGTTATTACTGTTTATTATTATATAGTTAAAAAGTAAAAATACACAATGTGATCCTTCATTTTTCAAAGTTAAAAAAAAATTACAACATTAATATTTGAATCTATTTTTGGTTTTTAATTTTTTAAAATGAAGACCTAATCACATTTTCAGCTAATAAACAGAAAACCAGATACCAAATTAGGAGAAGGAATGTAACATGGTGGTTGAGCTGTCGGAGAGACAGCCATGGCCAGCAGTGCTGAATATCCTACCTGAGAGGACAATTCTTAAATTATCCTTATAAGCAATAAGGGTTAAACATAGAATCTCAGAAGCTGTATATTTAGAAACGCAAAAAAAGAAATTAGCCTATTAATCATCTAGCCTTTGCAGATAATGAAGTTATCCTAGCTATAAATATAGAAGAAGCAAAATTAAAAGTACATCATTGTTAGAAAAAGATATTAGAAATATCTTATAAAAAAACAGAATTTATAAACCAATAACATGTAAAAGAAATAACCTTTGAAAAAGGACAAAAAATATACAAAGTATTTAAGTATGTTGGGGAGACAATAACACCAACTGTATGTGAAAATGAAGGAATTAAAAGTAGAATTTGTAAAATGGAAAGAGCTTATAGATTGACAGCATATGTTTACAAGAAATTCTTAAGCAATAAAGCTAAACTACATCATTAAAAAACAGTAATTTGTCTAGAAGACATATACAAGTGAAATTTGAGGAAAGTTTAATGTAAGAAATCTTTTAAAAGAAAGAATCTTAAGGATGATTTTTGGATCCAAAAGAACAGAGGAAGGTTTTTAGACTAAAATCTATCAACAAAATTTAATATTTAGAAACAGAAATGCGGAAAAGAAGAATGGTTTCTTTGGTCATACTTATAGAGAGTGACAGTAGACTTCTTACAACAATTATTTAACTTTTACAAAGATAGAAAAATAAAAATAAGATTGTACTGGGAAGTAAACCAAGAATTAGAAAAACTAAATAAATATTTGAAAAAAATAATAACAGAGTATAGAGTTTTGAAAAACAGTTGAGTTTTCAAATTAGATGAAAAGGAAAACCAAAGAACAGCTCCAAAATATTTACAGAAGAGCAAAACCAAGCACTCTCAGAAAGAAGTACTGAAAATAATGGAAAGAAGAGGAAATAAAGAAAATAAGAGAGATCACACACAAGATCTAAAAAGGTCTAATTGAAAAAACGAATAACAAGAATATACAAGAAACTATTTTTTTTTTTTAATTTTACAAGTTACATTGAATAAAATTTTATCTTTATTTGTATTAAATCCATATTTTTGGAAACTTGAATGAATGTGTATTTTGTATGAATTTTATGTGTTTTTAGATGCTTATCTAATGTACAGCATAGGTAAATTGTACAAATAAATGTATAGAAGTTACATGTATTACTAAAGCGTTTCTTTTTGTCATCAGTCATTTAGATTGGTTTGATGTTATTCTCCATTCCTTTCAGTTTTGCACTAATTTTTTAACCTTCAAAAATTTACTAAATTTTTCATCTTCAATTATCTCCTTTATACAGTCTCATCTTTGTCTTTCTCCACTGCCTTTGTTCCCGGATCATTAAAAAACATGGCCCACCAATCTAGTTTGCCTTTTTACAGAATCTTGCCACAAACTGCTCTCCTTGCATACTCAACTTTCATATTTTAACAACCCACACAATTTTAACATTCTCCTGTACACTATATTTTAAAGGTTCCTACTTTCTTGCTTTTCCTACAATATAGGCTTCCCTATCATGAAGAACTACACTCCACATAAATATTTCTAAGAAGCTTTTTTGAATTTGTAGAACTATAATTAATAGTAGCAGATTCTTTCTTGTATACAAGTTCAACTTTCTTGGCCCAGTTTAGTTCTGATCTCAATTTATTTCATTTAAAGATAACAAAATTCTGCAACTTTCTGTAAATTTATTATATTATCTTAATATGATCATTATCCTCAAAGGATATTTGAATTATATTTTATAACAAAGTTTATACAAGGATTAGCTTATTTAAAAAAAAGGGTCTCCTCCTTTTCTATGAGGAACTTTCTCATAACTTCTTTTTTTTCAGAATTACTTACATAATAACTTATTACTTAATTTCATTACTGATTTATATTTCAAGGAAATATATTTTATCATAATAAAAAATATTATCCTTCATTTACCATTTTGTAGCATCAACTAATACGATTATTAGCTACTAAAGATCCCAATAGTATCCAGTGAACTGAAGCCAACCAGCATTTCAGACTAACTGCACTGAACTAACTACTGAACCAGTTCACTGGGCAATCACACTTTATCTTACTTTACACCTTCAATATCTGGGATGGTGTACCAGAACTTTCAATATTATACATATAAATCTTTATCTTTCTAACGATTTAATAGGATTTATATATTTTTTGTCATATTTTGTATATAATATCAAAGTAATACTCTATTATGTATAACTAGCAATTTTTCATCAGAGCCCGACTTTTAAAACTATTCTTATAAATTACTATTACTGAATAAAAATAATTTCAGTTAGTTTTATTAATAGAGATTTCTAAGAAGTTATAGTAAAAATAGAGATTTAATCTCAAATAAAAAGATGTTATATACAATATGCATTACATTCAAAATTCATTTCTGTTTTGACATTTGCCAGGAACTGCGCTTAGCAGTTTGTAACACTACTGACTGAGCCACCAAAACGGACTGGAAAAAGTAGATACTTCCAAATAAGAATAAACTGTTAATTTATTTTTCCTTAGAAAAACAACAACAACACCATGTACTAGAAAAAAGAATTAAACCTCAAGCACAGATGCATGCGCATGTCACAGTCATGTATTTTCTCCACACAAAAAAATTCCAACATAAGTAATAAGCATCAACATGTAAATACACATAGAATTTAGTAAGTGTCCTTTTTAAAGAAAATTTTGAGATAAGCCTTTGATTTTTTTACCTTTATCCATATTAGTTCTTTTAAATTTAAATCAGGATGGTATGTTTAATACCACAGTAGAACATTTATGCACCTTGGCCAAACAGATTTGAATGCTTTCTTTTCTATTTCTTTCTATATATATTTATAAACATTAATTCATAAACTTAACTGCTAAATCATTTTGTAAAGAACACATACCCATTCCTGTTATATTAAATTATAATTAAATATTTATCCAAAATCAAATTATTTATTCATTATATAAACACATATCTATAATAATAATTCCTCAAAAGAAAGTTGACAAGTAAAATTCATTGTAACATAATTGACTTTTCATTCATAAAATTTAACATATTGAATTTATTTAGCTTTCATTCGGTTAAATGGTAAAAGTAAGCTGTGTATGTAAATCTAAAAATATTAACTCTTAACAGAAATAAATTTTAATATTCATTACTGAAGATTATACCTTGTCAAATGAATTTGACATGAAGTTATAAAAAGTATAACTCATTAATAACAAACAATAATTAATTAACAATAAATTAGCCATTATAACTTCATTACTACATATCAGTTTATTAACTTAAAAAATTTTTAATATATCAATTTTGTAACATATGTCTGAAGATGGAAAAATTTTAAGAGTCAAACAATTGAAAATATGAATAGTAAATTCATATATTAATAAAATCTATTTAACTATCGATCCAGAAAAAAAATAGTAAGAATAAAATTATAGAGTTACATACCAGAAAATATAAAATTTCCATTCTATAGACACATCATACAAAATCTCACTTAATACGATTTGCACAAAATATAAATTTAATTTACAAGTCGTTTTCAAGTCATGCCTTACACTTAATAAAATATTGTAAAATAAAAAAATATTATTTGTCAATTTGAAAAATATAAATTTATATCATTTAAAAAATTAAAAACTTCCAATCACTAATTAATAAAAATACTTCAGCACTTTTAAGTGCCAAAACCACACTATACATATATGGGTAGCAATGATTTCACAATAGCATTCGATTGATTCGTTTGTTACGCACATTAAAAGATTTTAAAAAATAAATATTATTTTATCTAGTTATTTTTTTCTTTAATTCATATAATACTAATTCCACAATAAATAAAAGCCAATTAATTGAATATAATTCAATGATTTAACGATTACTTTTACAGTAGTTCAGTAATTAATATGATGTATAATACTTTCTTTATTTATAGGAAAAAAGAAAGCATTAGAGAATTTAATAATTAATAATAATAATAATAATAATTATATTATATAAATAAAATTTAACTATCTTCAGTGCCTTCATTATTTTCATTATCAACAAATTCAACATGAGTAAACGGAAAATGTCCAACCTTTCCATTTAACTCCCCTTCCCACTGGCCATTAATGTTCATTTTGGTTACTTTAATTATGTCACCCACTTCTAGCTTTAAAGCAGTCTTATCATATGCATTTGGAACACGCACTTGTTTCACACGAGCATATGCTGGAAGCTTCCTCTAAAAAAACAAAGTAAAACACAAATCTTATTAATTTATAGTAAGCTATGACTACATTCTTTTATAAATTTAAAATTAAATTACAGAAAAATTGTTTAATAAGGTTGAAATTATAAAAGAAATCTAAAATACCTCCACAGGATTAACTTAGAAAAAAAACATGAAAAATAAAATCATCTTGCAATATCAAAAGGTAGACACCTGAATTCATTAAAGATATAAAACTGAAATAAAAATTGTATTCAATATATGTAAACATGCAACAGTTTTATTTAATAGGTATATTTTCACATTTTTTTTTCTCAACAGATTTAAAATATTTAAGACAGAAAAACAGATAATGTCCAGGCCATTCTTATGTTACATAATTGTTTTTAGCAAAGAATTGCTATTGTAGCAAGTAAAACATACAAAATCCTGTTCTAGTATGACTTGAAAACATGGGTGCACAGAAGTGGGTAACCTTAGTTTGTAATAGTTTCAAATTGGATACCAAGGGAAAAATTCCTTTCATTTTATTTAACTTGTAAAATTGTGAGAATCTGAACAACTAGGATAAGAAACTTTTTGTCTGTGTAAAGTTTTACTTTCAAAAAAAAAAAAGATAAAATGTGATTCTAAACTTATTTTTATAAGTTTAGAAGTTTTGCAGAAAATATAACAACTCATTTTCTTATTTCAGAGTAAGAAAATACATGTGTTAATGAACATGCGTACCTGAATATTAGACCGACGAATCGTTGGTTCTGGTTGATGGTGATGAACAGCAGGAGAATGACTGTCTCTTTGAAATGTCTGTTGCTGTTGTGACCCCTCATACTGAAAGAAATATTGTATATTAAGACAAAAAAAAATAATACAAAGGTTATTTCTAAAGTAAACTTACAAACTCAATAAAAAAGAAAGGATAATTATTTTTTTACAATTCACTTGTAAGTCATGCATTACAGGACACCTGTATCTTGTAACCTTTAGCCTTTTCTAATGTTATCTGTCAATCACTAATAAAACTATTTGTATTACTCAAGAGTTTTAAGAGTTGTAAAAATGTCTATTTTTGTTTGGGCTCTATTCATACCGATTTGGTACCATGCTTTGATGTAGTACCAGATAAATCTCATTGAGACCTAAGTTTGTGGATTTTGCTTATAAAAAGCTTGTGTTAAATTTTTGTGCAATAAATTGTCAATTTATTCCATATATCAATAATTGATTTAAAATTTTTTATTTTACTTTCATATCAGTAAGATTAATTTACAGCTTATTTTTATCTCTCTTTATCTGTTTAGCCTCTGGAACTACCGTAAGGTATTACTTCAGAGGATGAATGAGGATGATGTCTATGAATGTGAATGAAGTGTAGTCTTGTAC
>JAAAKQ030162023.1:1355-12696 GCA_010016005.3 Zanna intricata | reverse complement strand
AAGAAGCTGTATCTGCATAATTATGTTAAAGTAGTGTTATAAAATAACTGTGTTAAAATAAAATAGTTTTAATCCTTAGCCTTGCTTTTTTGAAGCCGGCGGGTATATTTTCCGGTTGTAATTAAATAACGTTTATGTATTTAGCATACTAACAAAAATTTTTACCATGAAAAGCTTCAAAATCCTGAACATTCTAGTTATTTCTTGAGTTGTGATTCTTTAATAAGGTTCTAACTTCAAAATTTCCTCTCTTTATCTACAAAACACAAATATAATTGTAGATAAATCATTCGTATCAAGAATATATATTTATGTATTAACTTTATGAATGTTTACCATGTTTTTCCAGTTTTGCTTGATTAAAACCAAGATAAATGTGGCAGGAGTTTTGCAGCGGATCGCCCTTCTTTACATCAACCTAATAAGTGATGCCAGAGGCATATTTTTTATCTTAAAACTTATTTTATTGTATATCAAACATGCCTGTTAATGTTTGTTTGGCAACCAATGTATTAAAACGGCTAAGGTCACAGCCGATCACACTATTTTTATTTCATAATATATTTTTTTTTTTAATTTTCAAATAAATTTATTTAATTTGTGTTACTTTACTAGGGTTTGATTCATTCACAATAATATCAAATATAATCTAAATTTCATAAAATCGCAAGAGGCATTAGTGTCAAGAGTAAAGTTCAGTCCTTTTCTAAAGCAGGCTTGTACTCTTATTGTTTCTATTTCTATAGGTTTTTATTGTTTCTGACAAGATTATTACTGTTATTACAGCTTTTTTTATGAAGCTTTTTGTTCATACTTCTGTAAACGGGCTAAGATAAAGCTTTTTTTTGTATGAAAAATAATCTATACATATCAGGACGCTATTAATAAAGTATGGAAACCCTTAAATGAAATTTTAACCCTGAAAACAGAAAAAGGAAATTTATCAAATTTATCTCGAAACTATCGAGATAAATACTATTCGGTATGAGATTACCCAATCCTAAGCAATCATGATTTCCCCCATGGGATGGCAACGTAAAATTTCAAACGGAAAGTGGGTGGGGTTATTATTTAAAGGTAAGATCACGTTATTTTAAAGGACACTAAGAAACAAAACTTTTGATCTAAAACCCTTTGGGTTAGGGTTGCAATAACTTTAATACAATTGGCGGTTATTTAAAGTTTTCACAACTAAAAACAAAAAGGAATACTTCTTATATAGTTTCTCAAGGGTGAAATACTGAAAAAAAAACTCTGTGCATCAGAGAAGTGGGTTTTCGGTTTTAGTTAACCTTGAAACCGTACCCAAAAACTCAGTTTTTTACTTCTAACTCGGGTTCTTGTGAATCAAATCGTTTGAAAATAAATAGGATTCTATTTCTACTAGATTTACATCACCCCACCAAGTTTTGTCCAAATTGATTACAATTTCCGTCCAGTAGAGCGGATGAAAACATCTTTTATCTACTTATGAATGTATATAACATCGAAGAATCGTCTTCGGGAGATTCCAGAACATAATGAAAAGTTGGTCCCGACATCCGCTTATAAAATCTGACCAGGTGATCTTTACAAACTCTTTGGAAATCCGTAAAAAAAAATATCTATTTTGTTATCGACTAAGTATTTATGTTTCTCAGTTAGGATATCGAAACATAATCAAAATAAATATTTCAAATGGAACATAATTAAACATTTACTTTAACATATATTATCATTTATTTAAATATTACCTGATGCAGTAAAGCTTAAAAAAGGTATTTTTTAAGCTTTACTATTGCTACATAGACTTTGTATAGAACAATTGATAAGAGTTAAATCAGTCTTATCTCTTAAAATATTTTTATCTTATAAAAGTTATAATTAAATGTAAAAAAAAATATTGCGTCCAGTAGAACGAAAAAAAAAGAAAATTTACCCAAAACCCTCATTTTTTGTTTCTAACTCTGGCTCCTGTGAACTTGACTCGCTTGAAAATCAATAAGGATCTATTCCCAACAGATTTACATTACCTTACCAAGTTTAATCAAAATCGGTTAGGAGGGGCGAAAAAATCTTATACATAGAGACATATGTATATAAATATGACCGGGCACAGTAGATAATTCGAAATCCTTTGGAAAAAAAATAAAATTTAGCCAATGATTTTTACCTCTAAATCTATAAACTATAAGAAACTATAAATATTTTTCTCTGTATAAAACCACCAATTGGGATGTACTATCTCTTCTTAAACTTACTGTGAAAAGTATTAAAATGGGCGCCAGTTTTATTTGGATTATCGTACTATGAAGTTGTTTACGTTAAGATTGTTGTTTTCAATGTCCTTTAAAGTAATATGTCACATTCCAACCCGTTTAATTAAACATTTTGAGTTGCTCACTACGAGAGTTGGATATGTGACGGTCTAGAACCTAAAAAAAAAAAAACGTTTTGGGCTAGTAATATCTGCTAATTATAAGTTTTCTACGTTGAAAAATTATTTAAGAGAATATATCTGAAATCGCAAGACAATTCTACATATCAGACGATCTCGGAACACCACAGTCGCATTTGTCGACTTTATAAAAGCCTACGACTCTGTCGTTAGACAAACCTTGTTTAATACCCTACAAGAATTTGGAGCCGATGGAAAGACCAGCGCCATCACCCAGGAAACATTATCAGGAACCACCTCCAAAGTCAAATTCATGGAGGAAATCTCAAACCCATTCGAAGTTCACAGAGTTTCGACAAGGGGACGGCTTATCACCTATTCAGCATCGTCTTGGAGAAGGTGATCAATGAATGAGAGAAGCAAGTTAAAGGCTTCTAAATCGGAAAACAGAAAGAAAAAAAAATTACCGTGAAATGCTTGGCCTTTGCAGATGACCTGGCTAAATTAATAAACAACAAACATGAAGCCATTTTCGCATTGGAGAAAATGAACGAAATACCCTGTAAAACCGGACTCCAAATGTCCACAATATATGAACACTAATATAATTCCCGCTGCAAACTTAATACGGCAAAATCTCACAAGCATCCCACCTCAAGTATTTGGGAGAAACCATCCAACCCATGCGACTGAATATAATTACCAACACAGAAAGAATACTCAAAGAATACACAGAAAGAATAACTGTAAAAGGCGTAAAAGCTTACATAGAATTATTACAACAAAAGGGCAGTGACTCGCAATGCGAAACTATGACATTACAAAACAGTTGTCTTGCCGGAAGCATTGTAAGCAGCAGAAACCACAGTAATCAGAGGACGACCAAAATTCATGAAATCGAAAAGCAGGTACAGAAAATCTTCAAACGACTTACAAACAAATTATATGAAAAACAAACTCCTTCGCCAAAAGTTTAGAAAAATACTTCTACAATTCTACAGACATTGATGGGAAGATAGAATCACTATGAAAAATTTCAACATCGTCAAGTCCATTTGGTTGAAACACAAGACGACATATAACTGCTGAACATCTCAGAAGAAGAAATCAACGACAGAAGGAAATTTAGAGAAGAAATTAAAATATAAAAATTTAACAAGAGCAAGAAAGAAGATGGATGGAGGAGAGGAAGAAGAAAATTAAGTTTTGGGATGAAAAGAAAAAATGAAAAGATTTGGGAAATCGAGCAACAAAGGTATAACGATACTAGTGGTCACTTTAAATGCTTTTTTATATTTTACATATTATCTATTTATTTAATTCTACAGCTCACCTGTGATGTCACAATATACCGGACAACTGCAACAACTGTACGTCAGTGCTACGCTAGCCTTCTTGTGGTGAGAGAAGAGTACTGTTGAGGTAGTACACTCATTTAATTCTACTTTACTTATATAATTTTTTTGGTGGTGGTTGCGATTTTGCAAAAACTTATTTTTTCAGATATTATTATTTCTTAGTTAACAAATGTGCCTAAGAAAAATGAGACCTTAATCAGGCTAAATCTCCAGATGATGACCTTGCTGTACAGCCTCACTCCCTTGATCTTTTAAATTGATCGAACCACACACGCGTACATAAGAACATCCAAAAAATTTCCACCCGGGTTTTTTGGTTTTTCGGGTTTCTTAAGTGTCAAAACTTGAAGATCTGATGAAACCCGCTTATGACCAAATTGGATCGATTGTTATAGTTTTCCTTCTAAAGCTGTAGCTCTGCTACAGCGCTACACGGGAAAGTAAAAGTCTTACTAAAATTTTGTTCGTTTTGTTGAAAAACATAAAATAACATAAAAAAATAAAGCATAAAATACATTATATTTTTTTTAGTTGCTTTTCTATATATTTTTTGTATTTACGAAAATTTATGGAAATGATTGTTTAAATCATTTTTACTTCCACTAATATTTTATTATATTGTTAAATTCAGTTTGTAGTGTTTTTATTTATTTTATAAATAGAAAAAAGAAACCATAGATAGTATCTGTTTTCTAAGAAAATACAAGTGGAAGGAGAAGATATTTAACAAGCATAAGTTGTGGTGTGTGTGTGTTTTGTTTGAATTTTTTTTTGCTTGCTTATTACTACATTTATTGTTATCACTGCATATATTATAAACATGTATATTCCCCCTTGTTCTTGTGCATTTGTTATTCAAATTTAACGCCCATTAACTCTTAGTTCTCTAGTAGAGATCATTTTATTTTTGCTCGCTTATAAAATGTTTCAGTTCATGTTCATCTACATAAATATCTAAATTTTATTGTTTCTCTAGTCTTTTACATTATCTTTTACATTACTTTTCTATTTTTTTTGATCTATAAAAATTCTCAACGCAAATGATCTATTAATATTCACAACCCGCTTAACCTAAAGAAGAAGATATAATGTAGGCAAACAAAGTCAATGAGTTCCTTGACTTATCTCGATATTTGAGTTCTTATGCTAGCATAATTACAAAAAATATAAGATTTACAAGTAGAATCCACTATCTGCAATCAATAAAGAAATGACATCACTCTTTTCTTAGCGTGATCAGTAGTGTTAAAATAATACTTTAAAAAATAATACTTTTTGTTTCAAATTTTTTGAGAAACTTGAAAAGAAGCTTGTTTTAATTGCCCACTGAAAAATTGGCGTCTTTGATGATTCAGTTACATATAATTATGTAACTGAATCATTAAATATGAATAATCTAGATTCATTTTTTATTTTTATTACAAAAATAAATATATTTACTCAAAAAGTAAATGTTTGAACATTCTTTTTAGTATGCAAATGTTACTATAGTAAAAGTTAAGGAATTGCATTGGTAACTATTACATTTAATAAAAAAATTTTTATGTGGACTTTACAAGATTTCCTTATACAAATCCAAAAATAATACGAATTCTAAATTATAATTTTCAATTAATATTAAATAGTCAAATTTTACACTAGATCTATTACATGTACACATATGTAGTAATTCCTATTAAATAGTATATACACATAATTAAAAGTCCATAAAATTTTATTTTACTAATGAGTTCTGATTTTTTATCATATTTTTTTTGCATTAAATTATTATTTATTGTATTAAGTTTTATCAATAATGGATTAATAATTATTAATAAATCAATATATTTTAATTAAAAAAAAAAGAAAAAAATTCTTTTGAATCGATTTCAAATAACCGTGGTGCAGTGGAAAACCGTTGCTTCATGATGATGATCCAATTCCAAAACAGAAAACGTGATGCAAAGTTTTAAACCAGTTTTCATTTTTTTTTTTCTATGAAAAAGGAAAGAAATTTTAATAATAAATTTGCAGTAAACAATAAATGGTTATAATAAATCGTCTTCATCACTGAATTAAGTGTTAAAAATACGTTCTAGTAATGGTGATGAACGCTTTGAAATTTATGTAGGAGATTGAATTACCAATCAAAGAGAATTAAATATAGAACCTCAGGGATTTAGAAACATTAAAGAACCTGCAGTAGGAATCTTGGAAAATATTCTAAATTATACATTTCAGGTAATAAATTACACGTCGAATTCGTCGTTTTAATAGTATTACAATTTTGACAGAATAAATTTCTAAAATAAAAAACCTTAAAAAAAAGAGTTATTTTTATATTTATATTTTTAAATTAAAAACGTTTTGTTACAGACTAGCTGGTCGGGGCTCTGCCCCTGGCTAGATATTCGTATCCTCATGTTTGTAAGAAAGTTAATTATTTTACAAAAATATTTTAAGAAAAGAAATATTAGTGTGTAGAGAATATTTTTTTGAACATTTTGATGTTTTTATTTTTAAAATAGGCTTAAGGAGCGAGTAGATAACGAATTTAATAATTTGTTAAAAGAAATATACCCTTCCCATATGTTTAACACTACTCATACTGAAAACATTACTTTTACACAGATATGAATTTTAGATCGAGGATATCGGTGTATTTTGGTGGTTGGATTTCAATTAACCAGTTTTAAATAATAAATACCAAAAATACTTATTTCTTCTAACCATTTTTATTAAATACCAGTGAACAAACACATAAATTAAGTTGTTAACCAAGGTGTGATTTCATCGGAAAAAGTTACCTTAGGTTTGTGTTTTTAAAAAATGTATCTTGCCTAACACCGTAATTTATGTGTTTGTTCATTGGTATTTTATAAAAATGGTTTTTTATCTAAGGTTTTGAAATTTAAAAAAAAATTCATTTATATATATATATATATATATATATATATATATATATAAGATTATATAAATATTTTCGCAAAAAAACCTGGTGAAACAATTTTGCGTGATAGAAAATGAAAAAATGAAAAACAATTAATTGAGAATAACAGAAATTGATAGCCGAAGTAATATACTTTATATTCACGTATAAATACTACATAAAAATATCAAATACCAGTATATGTTTGTAGATTTGAAAACGGAAGTTTCTGGGAAATGAAATTTATTATTTTTTTTTTTAACGATTTTCGGCAGTAGAAAATATAACAAATACATTTCAAGACAAGTTTTTTAGTAGTAAATACTGTTATAATTAGCTCATTAAGTAATACTTTAGCCATAGCTGTTTACAACCATCGGGATATGTCAATTAAATATGGTCTAATGCAAGGGTCTTCAAACATTTTAATCTAGGGATCACACTGACTCCTCCACTAAGACCCAAGTGCCAAGATCTTTTTTGAGACCGCCACCACCCCCATAAGGAATACTTCTACACGCCCCAGAACCACCATTAGGCATAACATCAGGGGTACGCAGACTTCAAAACCGGTTAACTCTAATTTTAATGAGAGATCGAACTATGTAAAAAAGGAACACGGGGAAATATAACACTGATACGACACAACACAACTCAACAATGTAACATTTCACCACCGATTTTTTTTTTTTAAATTACTGCTACAACGCAGCCTTATTAGCCACACAGCCATGAAATAAAAACGATCATAACACTAAAAATAAACATAAACACGAAAATCACAACCCACGCATCACGAAATAACACGATGATGGATAACACAGTTAACGCGTCATACGCAAGATAACCCCTCAATATAAGTAACGAGATATGTTCATTCTGTATTGTTTATTATTTGGAGACCCCTCCATTAGGCACACAGTCAATCTTCTTACAATCCTTCTGTAACTAGTTCTATGACCTTAATCCCAGCACACCAGGCATTTACTTGCACTTCGACCGTCCTTAGCCTGGTGCCCTTACTCATCGCAGTTAAAACAAAGGCTCATTCTGTTTGGAGTCACTACACCTTGCGGCCACTACCCCCAACATTTGAAGCACCTGGCTTCCTCCGCCCACGCCTCCACCTGCAATAGACCCAGCCGATCTGGTCTCTTTTATGAGTTACATCTCATTGATTATAATTATAATCCTTAATTTCATTAAACATTATATTACCTATATTTCATAGGTAAGTAAATTACCTATGTATGTCACTTATTGTAAGTTTTTAGGATAAATCTCATATAACTAATTGCAGTTAAAACGTTGAATTTCATTATGTACATCAGTTATTGTGTTTCTTAATTGGTGATCAAATAAAAACATGTAATTATTATTTTGTATGATTTAGTTACATTGTAAATTTTACAATGTAATCAAAATAAACTATGGCGGACCAGATAACGGGCATGTCCGTGGTCCTGATTGGTAGAACTCGCGGGCCGGTGTTGGCCCGCGGGCAGTAGTTTGGAGACCCTTGGTTTAATGTATGTTTTTCATACATTTATATGTGGGATTGTTTTTTTAAAGTTGCAGAGGTTAAAAAATAGTTTGATTTAACTAAGTTGCCAAGTGTTTTAATTAAACATCTTCTTTACAATTTTATATCTATTTAATACATTTTTATATTAATTGCCAGTTATTACCTACTGTCATTGTCGAATGTAACAGTCCTCTGCGTTGGACTTGGTTAGGTCTTCCAACAAATCCTACTTTCATGAATCCTTGGCTAGGCCTCTGGGTGCTTTATGGTATGTGGGTTACAAAGCGGGTATCTTACTTGTTTCATTACTTTTGACTTATTCTTTCTTCTTGTTTAGATTTCCGATAGTTTTGAACTTTCTTTAAATTAAAGTAGTAAATTAACACTATCGATTTGTACAGACAGGCAACTGATTTTCCTACCTCTCATACGGGTATTATGACATTTAAAAAGTTTTGCAAAAATCTTAACTATTTCTTATTTTTTCACACTCCCAATTAAGTTTTTCGATAAATATCGTCAAGACGAAATGAATTACATCTCACGGTACGTGTTTTCGTTCATTTTATGATCCTGAGTTTAAGTCGTTTTATCTCACGAGACGATTTCGCTACGAAATGGTGGACGCGCGCACTGGTCATGGGTAACTCACTTTGAACGTTATATAAGAAGGTTCTTTCAATATCTCTTTCTTCATTGCAGTTATTATCAGTTAGATAATTGTTAGAGTTCTGAAATTAATGAAGGAATACTGATATGTACACATATTTGGGACACACGAATTTTTATCAAGGGACCCGAACTTTAACGAAATTATAGGAAAGTTTTACGAAAAGAGAATTATCAAAACTCGTCTTTATAACTAAATTTGATAACTAAATTATCTTTAGTTATCAAATAAAATGATGTATCCCAAGTCAGCGTGGAATTAAGTCAAAATATGTTAAATAATCTAAGAGTGGATAATATTTACAGCTCTATTTAATGTAATAAGTTATTTAATTGAAAAAAATCATACGTAGATATACTTGTGTACCTTAAATTCTTTAATTTCATTATTTTATTTTAGCAGTTTTCTTTAAGGAATGTAAATAATATTTGATGATCGGTAAATTTTTTTAAATCAACAGGTATAATGATTAATTTATTTTAGGATTAGGAAAAGTGCATGATGAGGAGTTGGTATGAAAATTTGAATAGGGAGAAGTTATTGATTTTAGAAATTTTATCTGATGCGCATAAATAATTGAGCAAAGAAAAAATTCTTGTAGCAGATAAAAAGCTCTCATACCGCAAAATTGTCGCCTTAATTTATCACCCACTGGATGTGTGCGTTAGTCAGAATGAAACAATAACCAAAATATCGAAGAAATTAATTTTATTATCCTAATAAAGGAACTGAAAAAAGTGTTTAAATAAAATTCCCTTACTAAATAACTTCAATGCATCTTTTTAAAATTTATTTGAAAGAGGTAATATAATGATTGGATTACGGACACGATTTAATATAATTCTTCTTTATAGATTAAAAACTGCTCTTCGAAAAATTCTGTAGTCAACCACAGCGACTAGTTTTGGTTTTTTCATTAAGTTATTTTTTTTACAATTATATATTTTTTTATTTTAACAATTTTTTTTCACCACATTTTTACGGTAACATCGAGAAAAATCTTTCTCATTCACTAGAATAATAATTTTTCTATACATTCAGAAATTTTCAGTTATATTTCTGAAGGATCGTCGATTTTATGTTTGAAGCAATTGGTTTCTCTTTTATTATTATTTTTTTTAACTATTGACAGAATTTTTACTAGAGATATTAAATTATTTTTTGCTACTTTATTTTCATTTAAATGAATGGTACTGATATGTGAAAGTTGAATTAATATTTTTGAATGTTCATAATTTAAACAAATCATAGTTTAAAAAGATTAATATTATTAACAAAATACTACGTGTTGTTTTGTTACCTTATGGATATATAAATATAATTTTAATAACAATAATCTGGTATTCTGTTTTCATATAAGTTATTATTGGCTTTATTGTGAGATTATGTTTGTGTTTTAGAATTATTAATCATATTTATAAATAAAAATTATATTTTTAATACATTACAAAATGAATGCATGGATTATGACCTATATTTTATTTAAAAAAAAGAGGAAACTAGACTGTATCATACTGGCTTTTAGAGAAAGAGAATGGTGTGAGGTAATACGTTGACTGTACTGGGACTGTACCTCTCCGATTCTGAATCGGTGTCAGATAACTCCAATTAAAAAGCACGCGGGTAACAAGGAAACACGAGCCCACTAGGAACAGTTCCATCTGTCTTGTCGTTCGTTACCTCGAATCCACACCAGCAGAATGCTCGTTCAGGTACCAACGATTGCGCATTGATGCCGTATTTCGTCTTTATTTGTATTTATAAAGTACAAAGTCAACTATTATATTAGTTATAATGATCTGCATTGCAATAAATAAATCGTATCTAGTCATACGTAATATAAATCATTATTTTATTTAATTGTCTTTTATGGTATATTATAAGCTTTTTAAAACAAAATAAATTGAACATTTTTTCTGTTGTGTACTGGTAGATTTTTTTTGTTTAAAGCGGCAAGTCGAGTAAAACTGTTTTGATTTTGTGCAGGAAACTCCTGATAGTAGAAAAAAATTATTAATAAAATATTTATTGTCATTATATGATATACGTAGAAGTCATATCATCAAGATTTAAGTTATTGAAGTTCGGAAATATGAGCAATAATTGAAATTTGTAACCCTCATCAATTCTTCTGAAATATTCATTATATTAAGATTTAAGCATTATTAAATTATACTTTACAACAACAATTAACCTTTTCTTTAACCAATTAACTAATTACAATAGTATTGATATAAACAATCTGACGGAAATTCGTGTGTTTGAAATATTCGTGGAAGGGGATGATTTTAAGAAATCTTTTTCTTAAATTAAATATTACTTTATAAATAACGATAATAAATAAATAAAAAAATTGTTTTTGAAATTTTTGTCGAAATACGGTAACCTTATTCATTTTATCTTCCCAACTCCACAGCGGATTTTTGAAAAAAAAAATTTAAGAACATCTATGTCCCCCATATCTAACAGATTTTAAGTGTATATATAGTACAACACAATTCAG
>JAAAKQ030161990.1:0-12696 GCA_010016005.3 Zanna intricata | reverse complement strand
CATGCCTGACTGGGATTCGAACCCGGGACCTCCGGATGAAAAGCCGAGACGCTACCACTCGGCCACGGAGGCCGGCAGTATACATGATCTAGATCCATGATCTTTGATTTTTACTCAAATCCGCATAAAAGTAACTACCTTTATTAGGATTTGAACCTTAGAACTCTCGACTTTGAAATCAGTTGATCTGTAATGTCACATTAACCACTAGACCAGCCTGGTGGGCTTTCTATATAACCGGAAAAATCTTTCTCTACACTGAAAACAAAATCTTGTTGGGATCAATTATACTCACATAATACAAGGTGTTTTACTAATTTTACAAGAGATGTTGAGAGTGATTTTCTCTAACTTGGATGCACACTGTTACCTATTTCAAGACATTTGCAGTCATTTTTTAATGTTTGTTCACTAATATTAGAAATCATACTTTTGATAGTTTTCACTCTGTGAAACAATTTTTTGCATAAGAATTGTTTTGAAAAACTAACATGTTTAATACATACTAAGGAAAAACATGGTGGTGAAAAATCATAAAAATTTTGAGATATCAGCAAGCACATTGATTTGAGATTGAACAATAAACCAAAACATTTTCTCACACAGCCTTTACTTTATTGTAAGTGACAGGTAATATAATTTTGCTATAACTAATGTTTTCACTTGTTTTCTTCTAATTTTACAATAAACTACTTAAAACAAAAAAGAAAAGATTATTACATGATATTGGGAAATTGCACTCTGAACACCAGTGAAATATTTGTGGGAGTATTGAGGCTTTTACACAACTTCTGAATGAGCAAATCGCATGGTCTTTCACATCTTTAAGAATTTTCCAAGTTATTATGATAAGGCTGGGAACCTTTCATTTCATTGCCTTTATATCAAACAAATATGATACGCTGAATTTCTGGAAACTATAGACTAGAAATTTCAATAGAAAATCTTTCATACATTTATAAGATTTCTATGAATAAAATATATGTCTACAATAAAAAGTGTTCATCCTTGGAAAATAATACATCCAAGAACTCAAAGGAACGTATGAGATGTGATAAAAAAATATGGTGAATTATGTTATAAAAAAACAAAGTAAAAAAGTTACCTTAAATATGAATTAATCTCCTTCAAAGTACTGTCCTTGGCTAGCAATACACTTATCCCAACGTTGAATGTGCAACTGGAAGCATTTCTGGAAGGCTTCTTTTGGAATGGCTTTCAGCTGCTCTGTTGTGGCCTTCTCAATGTGAGGAATGGTGTCAAAATATTTCCCTTTTAGCACATTTTTTATTTTCGGGAAGTAGTCGCATGGTGCTAAATCTGGTGAGTAAGGCAGATGTGGACACACAGGAAGAATTTTGGCAGCCAAAAACTCACGAATCAAAAGCGACTTGTGGCACGGCATGTTGTCATGATGAAGAAGAAAGCCGTTGGCCCATTTTTAGGTCTCTTTCTTCGCACATCGTTTCACAAACGCTTCAGTATCCCCTTGTAAAATTTGGAGTTTACAGTTGTTCCACTTGGAACGAACTCTGATCACACTATGCCCTCACAATCGAAAAAAAAAAGAATGACCATGACCTTGATGTTCGACTTTGATTGACGGACCTTTTTAGGGCGAAGTGAGTTACTGGTTTTCCATTGAGAACTCTGAATTTTTGTCTAAGGGTCATAGCCATAGACCCAACATTCATCTTCAGTAACAATTTTGGCCATGAAGTCCACATCTGCATCAAGATGATCCTTCAATTCCTTGCAAAGTGAAACATGACTTTCTTTTTGTTCATCAGTCAAAAGTCCCGGAACAAATTTGGCACTCACTTGTCTCATTTGCAAATCATCTGTTAAAATGCTTTGCATGAACCCATAGGAGATGTAAGTTCTTCAGTAAGCTCTCGAGCAGTCATTCACTGTTTGAACGAACATGTTTGGCCACTTTTTGCACATTTTCATCTGTTTTTGAGGTTGAAGGCGTCCCGACCGTTCTTTGTCCTTTACTGACTTATTTCCACTTTTAAATTGCTCATACCACTTATAAACAATTTTCAAAGTTACCATATTATCACCATAGTCTGATTTTAACATTTCGTAAGCTTCTTTGGCACTTTTTTTCAACTTGAAACAAAACTTTATGTTAATGCGTTTTTCAAGATCCATGTTTCACGACAGACACTACAAACATGACCTCACTGTAGTGGCTATAGAAGCAGACTGACAAGCCGGAATGTGTTCAAACTTGTCACTGCCTGTCTCAACACATGAGGGTATGAGACATACTAGTTGAAACAGATGCAGCGAAAGTAATTGATGCTATAAAAATTAAAAATTCATTCACTGTATTTTTTTATCACACCTCGTATAACGAATTGATAATAGAATGTTAAAAGATTATTTTAGCTGTGTTCAAACATGTTATTTGACAAATAGAAACTACTTACCCTGAGATGTAATTTACATCTCAGGGTAAAATAGGGATTAAAATTTTATACCCTAATTTTAAGGATTACATTCTTTGTGAAACAATCATTAGTTTGTTTATATTATCTTTCCAAGTGCTATAGTTGAATTGACAAACAAAATAAATTCACTTTTGCGATTTAAATAGAAGAATTTTAAATCTTTTCATTTAATAATACTAATAATTTTCAAAGAAGGAATTTATGGAAAAAAGATTGAAATGAAAGACAGTGATGTTATATGAAACTCTAAATCTCAAAATCAATCTGGTTTAGTTTTCATGTTACATTTTTCTATAAGAATCATACAAAATAATGTTTTCAAAAAAAGTTCTCAATAAAATGTACAGAGAGTTTATTTTTTTAAAGCACAACATAAGCACAACTAAAGTGTTATCCAATTTTAAACATTCATTACAAACATCAAAATGTTACTTTCATGCATATTATACAAAATAATATATATCTGAATAGGTTCGACAAAAATAAACTAAAAACTATATAACAAGCATTTGAAAGCTAAAAAAATCAATTTCTATGTCTGATTGACAAAAACTCAAGAATTTTAGGATCCTAAAATACTACTACACAGTTTCTTCTAAACTGAAAAAATTATTTATTTTTTAATTCAATTTTGCAGCGGGTTTCATTTTAAAAATGAATAATTCTAAGAATGTATTACAGCAAGGCCAAAAGAACAGTTTTTTTTTGCCTTGTCTGCCAGCTGACAAGTTAAAGTTCCATTTTGACAGCTTTGTCAGGAACTTAGTGCAGTTCTTTATTATATCTGGTTTTTCTTTTTCTACCATAAATTTACTTTGTAGTTAGTGAAAATCTTTCTTAAAAATCTATTTTAAAATGTAACACTTTTTTTTCATGTGAATTTTATTTCAGATGCTTATGATAGATGGTTGATGATCTTATAAAAATTCTCAGTTTTGTTGATGATTAAAGAATTTAGAAGGCTAGAATCTGTTTCAAGCACACATCAATTTATTTAGATTCTTGTGTACTTGAAATTTCTATACTTTCATCACAAATGATATCTTTAAGTCTGATTGAGATAATTGGATACCTTCACTATTTCAAAATAATATTGCTCTATTTTTTACCTTTGTATTCATACTATAACCAGCTTCTGCTAGAAAGCTTCCTCTTTCTATGAGCTTCAGCTTTTTAAGTGGAAGGCTGGTCAGATCAGACATAATCTTCTACTGATTCGCAACCATCTTTCAGAGATGACATATCTTTTGGTTCAATAAATTCCAAATCTGTTGAACCAAATGAAAACACTTGATGACTCAGACATTTATCCCCAAAAGCTTTTTTAAGAAATCATAAGTCTCTGAAGCTGATCTCTTGGTTTTTAAACAAAACAACACAAACTCATTTTCTATTTTTTCATCCAGTTTACAAAATCAATAAAACATAGAGAACCAAAAACATGTCTTCAGGACACCTCTCTCTGTTGAACAAAAGATATCGCAGTGACCTTTTTAGGAAGTTTCAAGACAAAATAAGCTTTCCCTTCCACATCTGCGAGCAAGACTACCACCTCCTACTGAGCAGTGGTAGCACCTATATTAAAATTTTCCAATCATACATTGTATAAGGAAATGTCCTTACAATCCCTTGCCTTACGCCTGTGCTGACAGTAAAAGGGTGAGGTATTCATTTCCCAGCCTGACTTTACTTTTGATGTCGCTGACAATCAACATTAACACTTTAAGAGCTTGTTAAGGATTCTACATTTCAAAATTTTCTCTTTTGGTTTCAACCTATCTCCATAAATTTCTTCATCAAATATGACTTCCAAGTTAATAAAAACGATATACAAATTCCTTTTATATTGTCAGATGGAAGTATGTGATAATTAAAAATTTTTTGTCATCTTTTTTATTTTTGTTACTTTTTTGTTCATCTTTTGTATTTAATCTTGAACTACATAAATATTATAGTGAAAGGGGACAATAAAATATTATTTTATAAAAATATTTCTCATATTTAATACAATAAAAATTATTTCTCTTGCAGTCAATTTTATGATTTTACAAGCGCATACACCATTTGAAAATTTTTTGGTTAAAACTTGATAAATTTTCAAAATTAATTTACATTTATAAAAAAAAAGTCTGTGTCTATTTAAGGAACATGCTTTAATTGCTCCCATTGAAAAAACAATTCATGCCATTGAAAAAAACAATTTCTATACAAAACAAAACTAGTTTCGTTTAGTTTATTTTAATTTGAAAAAATTTATAATAAAAATTAAATGAAATATATTCAAACAAATAGTTATACAAGAATGTTAGCACAAACAAGTAATTTAACTATAACAAAACAGATGACTACCTTTCCATTTCCTTCTTTAGATCTTGCATAGCTTGATGACATTGAGCATAGTATGCAACCTGAGATTCAACAAATTCATGAAGACATCTTAAATGACTAGCATGTGAGCTGCCGACACTTTCTAGCAGTAATTTGGTTATTTCGGCCTGTCTATCATATTCTGACTGTGCTATTTTCAAATCTCTTTCTGCCTATTAACAATGCATAAAACAGCATAGAATAAATATCAAAACAGAGCAATAAAATAAATTATAAAGAAATAAATTTACACAAATGAAAGAAATGAAAAAGGTGCAACCAAAAATTTCTGGGACCAACCCAAAACACAAAAAAAAAAAAAAAAAAAATATATATATATATATAGGCACAATAATGGTAAGGAATGATCTTAATAAGTTTTCCAATAACTTATCATTGCATAAGCAATGTTATAAGCAATGATAGTGGCAACTTTCTGTATATGTTGGGGCTGTACACATTTTTATTACCATGTACAGATATATGAACAAATAGAGTATACTTCAAGGAAAACCAGGGAGGAATATTGATTTCCTGTTCATGTATCTTCAGTTTGTCATGACCTTGTACATGATTTACAGCTAGTCTTTAGCACCTTCACAAGCATAATCTAAAATAAATGGTAAGATAATTAGTTTGTACATTAGAATCATTGGATAACCAAATAGTAAGATTTCTAATATCAATAAATCATCTGTCTTATATATGAGCAATGTGACACTACCAAATTTATCCTAGAAGTACATAAAAAATTTCTCAGGATTACAATCAGTAAGTCCAGGTGGAACAATCTTTTATCAAGAAACACGTTACAGGAGTAAAATGTCTTGCTAAGATCCGAACACCAAGTGGTAGTTTTCAGATTAGAAGAGCTCACAAGCTCTCTTAATAAGGCTTATAAGGTCTTTTAATAAGACCATAGAAGGTAAGAAAGGCCTGGAGTGAATTTGCTCCAAAGGTCAGACTAAGTTCTACTGTTTTGAAATGTTTGAGGGAGAATATAGATTGCAAATGTACTTTAGCACAAGAACAAGTGGGTACAGTTACAGT
The DNA here is from genome assembly GCA_010016005.3 of Zanna intricata. Classification (NCBI taxonomy): domain Eukaryota; kingdom Metazoa; phylum Arthropoda; class Insecta; order Hemiptera; family Fulgoridae; genus Zanna; species Zanna intricata. The sequence continues at coordinate 6,820 of JAAAKQ030161990.1, read as the reverse complement.
ATCATTACAATTCTTCTGCTTCCAGCTCACAAATTGTACACATTTTTTGGTTATCGTTGCACATCACTTTTACTATGCAGATTAGGTCTCCAGCAACTTCTTCTTCTTCAAAATGAAGCTCCAAGCTTAAGTGTCACCATTTTTTCCTCAGAGCATTCAGAAAGAGATGAGCTGCTGGAAGTTATGGATCATTGTGTAAGAAGAGAATTACTTCAAAGGAAATGGTGGTAAATTTAAATTGAGTAAATTTTTTTTATAAACCTAGTCTCAATTTTTTATCACACTTGTAAGTATAAAAAATAATAAAATTAAAACAAATATATTCTATGAAGTTATGTTTTATAAATTTATACTGCTAGAACTATTACTGATACTGCAAAACAAAACTTGAAAAATATTCATTTATTATGAAGATAATCCTTCAAAATCTCTCATTCAAATAAAATAAGTTATAAAACTTGCAAAGATATAATTATAAAAATAATGAAGCCCATCACAAAAAAAAACAGAAAAACCATGTTATCACTGTCAAACATCTATTACGTCTACATATACATCTACCTATAACATAATACTTATTGGAGCAAGCCAAAAACAATTTTCAGATATAAAAACAGTTAATCAGATCCTGATTTTGTGTTTGCAATTATAAATTAATTATGAGTAAATTAAAATTACTACTTTCCATGCATTTCTATTTTTACAAAACTACTTTCTTAAAAAAAAAAATTAAAACTTTTTTTGAGAAAAAAGTTAATGTCTACATTAAAGGAGTCACTCTAAGTTAGTTCATATACTTGCATTATTGCAGAGCTGTAGAAATGATTGTAAATTTTTGTTAAGTTATTTCAAAATGTCAAAAGTAAGATTGATTAGATACCTCAATAAATGAAAGGTCAACATAAAAATTTGTTACACGATAACAAAACTACCTGCATGCAAAGCTTAGTGCCTTAAATGAATTCAGACAACTGTCAGATGAAGGAAAATTGGGGAGGAAGGAAATTGAAGTCTAACAATATGATCTTTTCAACTTTTAACAACTTCAGTCTATAATTTCTTAAATAAATTTCTGAATATATATATTGAATGTACCCATAGAACAGAAAAAAAAAACAAATTAATTAAAAATTGATTGACATAGTTATAAATTTATTTAATTACAATGTATTTAATTTATACATTAGTTGTGTAACTAAATCTAAAGTTTCTTATGTTAACTAAGTTCAGAAGTGTGAGCAATACTGAAATCCATTCATTACCAGTAAATTAAGATTTTAGAATCCATAAATTATATCTTAGGCCGATGAACAACTAAATTAGAAGAGCATTAATGAAAACCAACACCGACAGGAATCATATTTGAATTATTACAGCAACTGGGTGATCTACTGAATTTTTTTATACATTTTATTCTTACTGAAGAAGCAATAAAAATCTGAGGTCAACAGAATGGAAACAAAATTTGTCCTACTGATATTTTAATTGAGGTATGATGCCACAACTTTTTTTACCTTCCTAATCTTTCAGCAGATTTAAAAAAAAAACATCAGCACCCAGTATACAGAAGCCATTTGTTAACCGTACTTGGAATGTTTATTATATTAATAAAAATGACCTATGAAATGATGCCAAAATTTCATTACCCTTCACTTTTTAAAATTCTTTAAAATACAACTGAAACATACCTAAGACATAATCTATATAGACAATTAACAATAAAAACACGACAGAATTACTAAAAATTAGCATCAATACAAATCTTTTTCACAAATATTATTAGTAAGGATTATAGAATAAAAAAAAAAGGAAAAAAAAATTCATCCTTTCGATATTTTATCTGAGATTTGACCCCTTCTATCTGTATTTCCTCCCACCAGCATAGTTAAAAAAATAGATCAATGACCAATAAATATAAAAAGTTATCCTACCAAAGTTCAAGTTTCAGAGTCAGAAAAAATGTATATCTTGATGGTTTTTTTTTTTTATGACATGATAATAATATTTGCAATCACTAAATTCGCTAACAGTCTGGAAAATAAAAATATACATAACGATTTTGATGGCTGGTGGTAGCATTCAAAAAACGGAAAAAATCCAACTAAAAAAAGAAAAAAGAAGAGAGTGTAATAATATAACTATAATTATACTAAACAGAAAAGGCAATGACGTTCAGTTATGGCTCTGGCAATAATATATAGTGAACTAATCTATTTTGTAACAGATTTGGCAAGTCACTAACTCTTCTAAAGAATAAAAAGCCTATTACTTTTGTTCAAGAATGAAACGAATCAAAAGACCAGAACGTAGAAAAATAATAGGATTAAAACTATTGAGACACAAAAGAGGTATAAGAAAAAAGAATAAATAAGATGAAATGATTTAAACTGTTGTGTGAACTCTCATTGGCAAATCTGTTCAATAAACATGCAACAAAAAATGTAATGGGAAACAAGAAAGCAGATACTTTTACTTTACAGATGATATAATTTCAGCATATTAAGGTAACTAATTATATACGGAAAAGGATGAATCGGGTCAGCGAATGGATAAGATATCAAGACTGGGTTTTATAACAAAGAGAAACATAAAGAGACAATAGACGATACAATTTAAAAATATAGATTAACTGATCATTTGGATTTTTTTTATGTAAGGAACAATAATTAAAAGTGGTAGCGGAATGGGGAAAACAAAGTTTCCATAGAAATTAAACAAATATTAAGAAAAAGAGATTAAAGGAATGATTATGACAATATTAGGATTACAATGTGCTAATGCTGGTTCCTATGCAGTGTTTTATAGGAGAAAAAAATAAAAACTCAAGAACATGAACAGAAAACTAATACAGCAAAATAAAGAGTATGAAACACCATGCTAAATATATTTACCTGATCAAGTAAATATTCAGGACTCAAACCATCCTTCTGTTTGCGTGTACATAATAATAATAAAATCAATTTGAATCTTTTCTTTTGGTGAAAAAAATATTAAAAAAAAAATGAAAAACATGTATTTAACCATAAAAATTAAGCATTATTTAGCAGTCTGTATAGATTCATTACATTTAAAAAATATATAAATAAATCTATCTAATAATTCAAATTATCAAATGAGATAAACCTGCGAAAAATAATTATAAGATTTATAATTTTATTGCACAAAAACCTATTTTATATTATCACCAGATGAAATGATTTTGATTAAATTCGGTTTATTTCCAGAATAACATTTTTTGTTTATAAAATTCAAAGCCAATAGGAAAAATATTTAAAAAATCATTTCTGTATGATCAGATTATATTACAATACAACTTTTAATCCCAAGAAAACAATTATTTTTTAACATTTATTTCTTGATCATATTTCATAACAAAAGAACAACAAAGTTTATAGCTGTCAAACTAAACCTCCGTGTAAGCATCACTTATATAAAGTTCAGCCAATTTTCAACAGCAGTAACATGTTGGCTGTGACACCAGTTACTTATGCTGTATGAGCATTTACATTGACGCGTTCTAATCTGCTCTCAGTTCCCTCCTATGTGAAGGATGTATTTTTCATTTATACTAAGTATAAAAAATATACTGTCATACTGAGTAGTTTTAAAAATTAAATTCTTACATTAGAAGGGTTAAATTCATACTGAACTTTGGTGACTGGCACTTCTCTTCTTAAAGTGTCATATCAAGTCTCCGTGATGCTGACTATCAATCTGGTGAATTCCTCTCTGTTCAGAGAACTATGAAAAAGTATTTTTGCATCCTAGATACCAATCAAATCCTTAATGTTATCCAACCAGGACATTCATTTCCTTCTAACTTCTTTATGCTCCTCAATCTTCTCAGAAGCAATTTCAAGAGTTGATACTGGGTGCCCCTTATAATATGACCCAAATAAACCAGCTTTCGATACTTAATAATTGTCAGGAGCTCTCATCCAACCTCTTCTCAAAACTTCTTCATTAGACTTCCATTCCATCCATGGGATGCAAAACATTGTTCTATGGAGCCATATTTCAAACACTTCCACTCACTTAGTAGTCATCACTTTTAATGTCCAAACCTCACTCATACTTGTTCATCAAGTAGATCAAATTTGAGCATTCTTTGTCTAAGCTTCAAATTCAGATTCTTATTGCAAAACATGGGCTTCATTCTAAGAATACAGCAACTGAATATAAAATTCACAAACAGTTCAACCAATGATTAAAGAACAATGTGGAAGAGGCAGAAGCTTACAAGATAAGGGTGACGTGTAATGTAACAGTGGAAACATGAATACTGGAGAATGGACTCATATACATGAAAATTACATCCATAAAAAAATACTGCAGCCAATGTGTTAAAAAGAATGTACATTGCACACATAGTAATAATAATGTTATATAATATTGTATAATAATAATAATAATAATGTACAGTATAATAATGCTAATATATGTATTAATTACATTAACTAATGTATTCACATAATCAACACCTTTTTAAGTGACACTGATATTTATCAACATGCTAAACTTCCACATTTATTTACATAATATTTAAGATAAAAGGTAATATTTAAGGTACAGCAATTAAAGATGATTAAACGATTATAACTAGAGGCACTTCATAGTAACTAATGTAATAATTTAAGACTTACTGTAGAATGAATGAAACAATTTTTTTTTTAATTTATGAAAATTCACCAATGAAAAATTAAAAACCTGCATAATAATTGTTTAACAACTAATTACAAAATATCACATAATTAAAATCAATGTCAAGTAAAATGCTGAAAATATTTAAAATTTAGGTGATTTGTTTAATAGCAATTACAGGAACTACTGACTGAAACATAAAAAACATACAAATACAGGACATGAAAATAAGTTGATATTTTCATGTCCTATAATCATAATACTGAATACAAAAAGTGAGTCAAAATTAAATGAATATAGCAGGAGATATTTACTAATACACATAAAGTTTTCAATACCTATATTTTCGTACTTAAAATACGGTATGTTATGTACTTAAAATTTCAGTAAGAATTTACTTATTGCTCCTATTGAAAAAGATTGGCGATTTCTCCATGGATGCGCAGCCACATAGAAGCTTAAATTCATCAAAAGGAGTCATTGTTTGCCATGAACTTTTAAATTGCACGGAAGACGAAACTGTTGAAGAAATGTTGAGCCAAGGGGTCATTCACTGCAAGGTTCACCGTTGGGCGGTATCATGTTCATGATCGCCATCAACAAGCTGATATAAGCGATTCCAACCAAAATCAGCAAAAGCGTTTATGTAGATGATCTGGCAATTGTATATGCCAGCAATCACACTGTTATGGTGAAATATCAATTACAACGTGTGATAAACGCTATCACTGAAGTAGCAAAATATAATTGATTTAAATTTTCACCACAGAAAATGTGTTGTGTACACTTCTGTAGGAAGAGAATTCCTCACCATTGTATTGACAATTGACGATCATCCGATTGAGTACAAAGATAATGTCTGATTTCTGGGTCTATTATTAGATAAATCGCTTTCATGGGGACCACACATACAGGATTTGAGTGATAGATTCAAAAAAGCCCTAAACATTATGAAATGTTTATCCAATATCAACTGGGGCTCAGATAAAGACATATTACTAAGACTGTATAAAGCATTGGTACAATCGATACTTGATTATGGATGTATTGTATATTCATCCACCAGAAAGTCGCACTTAAGAAAGTTAGACATTATACACAATAGCGGAATAAGGGATGCCACAGATGCATTCCGAACAAGTCCGGCTGCTAGCCTAATGTCAGAAGCTGGAATAATGCCACTGTGTTATAGAAGGGAGATCCTAAGATATGCAGCAAATATATGGGCCTTTCCTGACCATATAAATTATAAAGCATTCAACTATCATCATTTAGCTGCATTATATGAATGTCGGGCTACCTCTTTCTGATCAGCCAAAATACGTTATCACAAATTGGTAAGGAAATATGAAATTGCTCTACCAGATATGTTAGCAATTTGTACTAGAGAGATACTGTTCTGGCTTTTGCCTGCGGTAAACACAAGATTGGATCTCTCCAATGAAAAAATAAAAGATAAGCCAGCAGTTACCATCCAACAGGAATTTTTATCAATCATCAGTAGTTACGATGAGTACATTAAGATTTATACTGATGGTTCTAAAACCAAAAACGGTGTTGGATGCTCCGTATATGTAAGTGGAGAAGAAGCCCATTTTTGGAAGCTGCCAGATATGGCAAGCATATATAAGGCAGACCTCACTGCCATACAGCAAGCTCTTCGCTATTGTGAACATTTTTGTGAGAGAGCTCATATGTTCCAATTCGCTGGGTGCGCTTACTGCAATTTGGAACAGTAATATTTAGGATGTCCTGATTACTAACATCTCTCTATTATATATGTTTTAAATAGATGAGGACAGCGATGTGTTTTTGTATGGACTCCTGGGCATGCTGATATTACAGGAAACAAAAGAGCAGACGAAGCTGCCAGAACGGCAACAGTCTGTAACAATTTGGATGTTATTCCTGTACGAGTGGCTGATATAAAGAATGTCTAACAAACATAATTAGAACGTATTGGAATAATGAATGGAAAGGATTGGGTACTAAATTAAATGCCGTTAATCCTCTTCATACAAATGGAAGAGCGACGCGATACTGAATCGCCGTGAACAAGTGGCAGTGACTAGACTTAGAATCAGTCACACACGTCTAACGAATTCATATTTGTTAACCGGCGAAGATAGACCAATGTATGGTGTTTGTAACAAACCACTTACAGTCAAGCATCTAATGG
>JAAAKQ030161979.1:0-12696 GCA_010016005.3 Zanna intricata | reverse complement strand
CAGAAGCATAAGAGTGGTCTTCTCTGTACTGAATACCATCTTATGCTGAAGACTCCACAACCGCAAAACCTTACATGTCTGTGTCGCTCGAGTTTCGATCTCCAATCGCGAGTTTCCTGCAACCCGTCGTCGGCATACGCGACGCCGTCGCAACTGCTGGGCAACCTCAACCGCACCAGAGAATCGAACTCGACGACCCAGATGAGTGGACCTAATACACTGCCCTGCGGACAACCTTTAGACAGGGTCTTTCATACCTCCGAACCACCGTCACGAAGAACTATGGTTCTGTCGCTGAAATAGCTTGAGAGAGTGAGAATCTCTTGTTGCGTGCAACCACGCCGCTGTAACTGATACAAACAAGGCATAAGGCCACCACAAATTGTTGAAGGACCCGGATATGTCGAGAAAGATACCAAGCACATACTTGTACCCGCTAGTAGTCGCTATATTCATAACCCGCAAAATCGCATCCTCTGTGCCCTTTCCCGGGCGAGCATCAGTTAAACAATATAAACTGAAAAATCGTTGTATAAAAAAGGAAATAATTTAACAAAACCTTCAGAGATTTTTATTAAAGTATGATCCATCTATCGCTGTATCTCTCCACCGGTTGCCGAATTAAAAAAGAACAGAATCGATGCTCCGTTTGTATACAGAAGGTTTTGAATGAAAAAACTACTTTAAAGTATAAAGCGGTGTTGCCAAGTAACGGTGGTGTTGTATTTTTGATCATCTTATATAGATATTTTAAAGTTTTCAATTTTCGCCGGTGGTGGTGTAGTGGATATCTACACCATCGTTGCTATCTAGCGAAAGCTAGTAGTACCAACGATCGGGTTCGATCCCCGACCATCTGCAATTTTTTTTTTTTTTTGTTAATTTTATCTTTTTTAAAAATATTAAAATGATTCCTTAATGGTTTTAATTATAATATTTTTTTAAATTATAATATAAAGGTCGAAAAATATATATATATATATTTATCTATTTTATATTTCAAATATGTAATATAAATATTTATATACTTTTGATCATCTTTTTTACATTTTTTCTAGTGTGTAATATCCGCCGATGCTGGTGTATTACATTTTTCCCTGTAAGTGAATGATTTTAAGAAGATGGTATATTTTGACGAAATTCTCTCTTTTTCTGTTAAGCCTCCGGAACTACCGTAAGGTATTACTTGAAAGGATGAATGAGGCTGATATGTATGAATGTGAATGAATGAATTTTATTCTTGTACAGTCCCAGGTCGACCATTCCCGGGAAGTGTGGTTAATTGAATCCCAACCACCAAAGAACACCGGTATCCATGATCTAGTATTCAAATCCGTATACTAAGATTTGACTTACCTTAGAACTATCGACTTCGAAATCAGCTGATTAACGACGTCGCGTTAACTACTAGATTAGCCGAGTGAGCAACATTTTAAAGGATTGAAATTAATGAAAATGTTTTCTTTCTTTTGTATTTATTTAAAATTAAAAATGGCTTGTATGCTAGTGGAAAAACTCCATTGAAGTTTAAAAAAAAAAATCACTATTAATTTCGCCATCCGTGAAAAACTGATTTTTATGTTTTCAAATTTTCAATTGTTTCAGCAGTTTTTCTTATTACCGATTTTACATTTAAATTAGATTTTATGAAGAGAAGATATTTTTAACTTTTATCGGAGATATAAGATGTAAACCGCCCGTAAATAGAATTCAAAATCAAATTTTCGGTCATAGTCGATTACTTAATAATCAACTGATTGATCGATTTATTTTATTCTTTGCACTAACTTTATTTTAACTAATAATGCAAGTATTTCATTCTGCCTAAGGAAGTACACACCGTGTTCAAGCGAGCATACTCCGGTTAGGTCTTATGCATATACGAGAAAGAGATGACTTAGCTCTATCACTTAAAAAAGGAAGCTATGATTAAATTTTACTTGTTTTGGGGTAGTTTTCTCTCTCTGTCATTGTTGTGGAAGGCAAATCAAACAACATTTATCACTCTTATATTTTTTTTGTAAATGAGTACCATAAGGGAAATATTCTGCTACCATTACCGTAAGGGTAGTTACAAGTTTTTAGGTTTTAAGAAGCTATATTTGAGTAATTGGACGATAAAAGTGTTTATTGAATTTTTGTCGTTATCATCAAATAACATATTCTTACTTAGTTTGATAATTTCCCGACAGATAAAATAGACAAAAATAGACAATAGACAAAAAACTAAAGTATTTATTTTATGACACTAAGATTAACGTAACTTTTTAACATATTGCTCGGTTAGTTTTAGGCTTTTGTCCCATCTTTCTGTGAACTTTTTTATTCTAGTACTAAAGAATTGATGACTTCTATTGATCGATTAACACAGAAAAAAATGATTTGCATGATATTATAAAAGAATCTTTGTTATTATCAAAAATGAACTTCTGGATAATAAATATACAGGTTTTATTATTACTATTATTATTAAAGGTATATACAATATAAATGTTTTTAAGAGAAATTGATTTTTTTTGTTATATGACATTTATGGTTATGTTACATTTACGTTACGGAATACTGTATCGTAAGATATAATTTTGGTAAATTTTATAACTTTTAACAAATTATAGACTACTATTCGTAAATAAAAAAGGTGGAAGGTAAGGTATTGTTAAATTTTATTAACATTTTCAGTGAATAAATTAATGACCTGCTATTTCCTTTATTTTACATATAACTGTAAGAAAAAAATATATTGTAAATTAAAAATAAAAGCATTATCTTCATGTATTTAGCAACATGTATGTAATTTTTTTTCCTTTCATTAAGTATACGAGTGTTTATACCTGTTTAATACGAGTTTTTAATACAATTTCAATATATTCTATATATTATGTATTATCGGTTTTTACCTTTTAGTTCCTTGACATTACCGAGTGAACTGTTACTTCTGATATTTATAATAGTATGATTTGATAATTCTTCTGACGTGCATGTTGGATGAGATTTTTATCAGTAAAGTATGTAACGAGAGAGAATTTTTTTGTTTATATGAGTGAGGTAATATGAGAGAAAGATCTTTGAATTACAATTTCTTTGTTTATATGAGTGAGGTAATATGAGAGAAAGATCTTTGAATTACAATTTCTTTGAACTATTAAATACAAGGCTGCCATAAATATTGGGATGCATCCGGAAAAAAAAATTGTGTTATTAAGAGGAAGTTTTATTACATTAAAACGCAGCACCAAAATCCAATTTACAAATCCTGATGATGTGCATGACCTTGTAGTTTTAGTGTTTGTGTCAACTGAACCTTGTAAGCGCACAAATACAAATCTTTAACAATATTAAATAATATTGTCAAAATTTGTTGAAGAGAGCTTTTTGGAAATACATATTTGTTGACTGCATTGATGGATTGATGTGGAAGGATCCAACACTATCATTAACATCAGCGATGATTTAATTCGAACAAGCTGTGTAAATAGAACCACTGCTATTTTTCTGTTTAGAACTAAATCCATTGACTGAAATTTATTGTTTAAATTCACCATGATGTCACAAGAAGATGCATTATGATGACTGACCAAATAAGTACAACATTTGTCAACAGTGTCTGTAAAATTTCCACCATTTTTAAGGTTAATTTTTACAGTTTCTATGCTTTGTTCAAGTATGTAAGTTTCCATAATTTAAATTTACTGTTTATGATAACAGCATATAAAAACCTCTCCTGTGATTTTTCCATGAAAAAATGCCAAAAGATAAAAAATATCAGTTTATTTTGGTACACCTTTGTTAGTTCCTTATTAAGGTTTATAAAGGTTAGGTACATTTTTTGTTGAATTGTGAATAATTTTTTGGGGTACATCCTTGATTCGTCCAAAATATTTAAAATAAAAAAAAATTATTCACATTATTAATCGTATCTATCCACCACATTATATACTAAATGAATTATAACTAATCTTCCCTAAAATTTGACAAATAACAATAGTACAATATAAATTATTAGAATATATATATTATTAATAAATATATTAATAATATATTATTAATATAACTTATTCTTGTGTACTTTTCACGCTGTATTCAAATACGCCGTCAAATTTTTCAGAAAGAGCTTCAATTTTCACATGTAAGAAACGAACGAATTGTTAACATAATTTACTTTTCCTGTTAAAACTAATTACTTTTTTAAAAACTAAAAATCTAAGAAAGTGACACTAAAATATGTTTTGTCCACGTTAGGTGGCATGAATTTCGTTACCTTTTTTCTTATGAGATAATATAGTGTACTACAATGATGTAAATTCTTTATTATGACAGTCACAATCCTACAAAGTACCGAGTTTTATAGTTAGCTCAAAAACAAGTTTAAAAGCCGTCTTTCTTAACAAATCAAATAAAAAACCATTAATTCCTATTTTTTATGGAATAGTAAATAAAGGAGACCTATGTTGATGTGAAATGGTTACTGATGATGACACATGAGAAATATTCTTAATACATACACGGAGACCATACTCATTTATTAGTACTACAACTCGGTTAAACCTTTCTTGCTTATGCGAGTTGGAGAGTAGAAGGGAAAAAACACTACACTAAAAAAGAATAAAACACTGTTATAATACTCCCTCAACGCGACTTACACACATACACGCACAACTTAATTAAAAATATTTATTTCATTTCAAATAATTTTTATTTAATTCACTTATTCTAACTAAATCGTACGTGCATACCATATTTGATTCACCCGGATGTGGCGGTCCTACAATTTAGAGCGAATTGATAAGCGGAAATGCTTCAAAATTCGATTCATAGGTTCCGTAGCATGAATCTTACATACATAGACCAAGAGCGAGGTAATATAAGAGATAAATAATTTTGTGTAATTTGCCTTCCACAACAACGACAGAGAGAGAAAACTACCCCAAAGCAAGTAAACTTTTAATCATAGCTTCATTTTCTAAGTGATAGAGCTGTCATCTCTTTCTCGTGTATACACAGACTTGGATTTACAAAGGGGCAACATGGCCATGGCCCAGGGCGGCAGATTTTCGACTTTTTGAAAAACTCGAGAATTGGTTCAAGTTATCAAATTATACAATCTTTTTAAAATCATTCACTCACAGGGAAAAATGCAACACACCAGCATCGGCGGATATTACACACTTTAAAAATATTATAAAACATGATCAGAAGTATATAAATATTTATATTACATATTGAAATATAAATATTTTTCAACCTTTATATTGCAATTTAAAAAAAAATATTATAATTAAAACCATTAAGAAATCATTTTAATATTTTGAAAAAAATTAAATTAACAAAAAAAAAAAAATTGCAGATGGTCGGGGATCGAACCCGATCGTTGGTACTACTAGCTTTCGCTAGACTGCAACGACAGTGTAGTTATCCGCTACACCACCACCGGCGAAAAGTTAAAAATCCAAAACATCTATATAAGTTGATCAAAAATAAAACACCACCGTTACTTGGCAACACCGCTTTATATTTTAACGTATTTTTTCATTCAGATACTTCTATATATATATGTGGCATCGGTTCTGTTTTTCTTCCCTTTAAACGGTGGAGAGATACAGCTTTAAATGGATCATATTTCAATAAAGATCTGTGAACATTTTGTATAATTATTCCCTATTTGATACAATTTCTCAGTTTATAATGTTTAACTGATGCGCAGAGTGAGGCTATATTACTAGACCCACTCATAGAACCATAAAGCCACCATTAGCTTTATGGTTCAAATCCGCGTCCTATCGTAGTTCCCTTTCATTATACTATAATCAGTATGAAAACACCCTAGCAAGGACTATAACTTATCATCCGTCAACTTTAACGAATAACAATAGAACAAGAAAAATTATTAAAAAACATATTCAACTTATTCTTTTGACGCTGAATTCAAATACGTCGTCAAATTTTCAGAAAGGGCTTCAAATTTCACATGTAAAAAATTAAGAATTGTTAATTTGATTTATTATGACAGAATCACAATCCTACAAAGATTTAGGTATTTACAGATTTTTATAGGTAACTCAAAAACAAGTTTAAAGCAGTCGTTTTTAACAAAAGAATTAATTCCTCATATATATAAGGCATCGACTCTGTTTTTTTTAATCCACCAAACGGTGGAGAGATAAAGCGAAAGATGGATTATACTACAATAAAAATCTCTCAAGATTTTGTTTAATTATTCCCTTTTTTATAAATTATTTCTCAGTTTATAATGTTTTAACTGACTCGCAGGGTGGGGCTATATTGTTGTCTCGGACAGACCGAGGTCAAGATCTTATCAATCATACCTGTATTTGGTCAGACTCAGAGGTGCACTGTCTGGGCCTCGGCAAGAGGTGCGGTGATGCTGTAGAAGATGCAGATGATTAAAATTGGCTGACACTCCTGTCAGCCTATTAAATTAACAATGGATGAAATCCAATGTTATAAATGCTGCGGATATGGTTATCATTCAGATGTATGAAATCATGATCGCACTAGATTGTGTTTCCGGTGTGGGATCCTGGGCATCAGATAAGGGACTGCTCTGAGCCTCAAAAGTGCTAGAATTGTGGAAAACTTGGACATCGGACCTGAGGTCGGATATACTAAAGCAACCGGTTATGAGGTGTTTATACATTAACGCAAACAGATGGGCCAAAACACACAGCCTACTTTGAAAAAAGGCATGCGACACGGCAGCCGCTTTCATTATAGTAACAGAAGCTAACATGAAATCTATTTCGAATCAAGACTGGTTTGTAACGAAGACGGGTGACGTTGCGATACGGCGTGATTCCAATGTATACACATCATCATCAGGGTAACAAAAAACAGTGGCCTGGTAATAACAAGTCGACACTGTTTACTCTGGAGGGTGGCTACATTTTACCCCAATTGTACTATGGATAGGTTCGACAATTATATAGAAGAAACTTAGGAGGTTGTCAGAATTAGGGGTTTCTGAATGTTCCTGCCGGGGATTTTAATGCGGAGAGTTGGGAACTTGATGGGACATGGTCCAGTTGTATAAGCTATAAACAGGTTGCGTTGTGTTGATATATAAGTTTAACCGCTTTAAACACACCTAACACGATTACCTTTGTTGGTCGAGGCTTGGGATCAGCTGTGGACATCACCCTGATCACTGACAAGGTCATCAGCTGTGAGACATTGAGGGGCGAGTTCCTATGCGATCATCTGGCTTCATCCTGGGAGATAAATCTCAGAGGCAAACTAAAGGAAGAACTAAACGACGAAGTGATTCACAGTTCTCAGTGAAAGAACCAAACGTATGAACAAATGGAAACCCACCTAGGGACAGATCAGCAGCTTTGTGGACTCGGTGACGAATAAGATGGACTCCCAACATGTCTGGTTCTCAGATGCATTTATGCGGCTGCTAAACATTCTTTCGGAACTGACCCCTGGTAGAAGGAGAGCACATTGGTGGTCTGAGGAAATCGATGACTTGCGTAAGATAGCACAAATTGTATAGCACTAACTAATATTTAAATCAATAAAATAACTAGGTTGGCAGCCCCGCGGAATTTCAAATCTGCCGGTCCAACTAGACAAGGGAAAAAGGGAAATTCCAAGACGGCGGACTGCGACACTAGTGCTCCTATATAGCCAAGGGTACTTTTGGCGCAGTATTAACATTTCCGCACTACTTATTATATTCTAGTGTTTGGATGTTACCAGCGTCTTCTACTTTTAGCAGTTGTCGAGGGTTACAGAACTGTCTTGCGAGAGGCGGTCTCTGTGATTGCCGGCGTTAAACCCATAGACCTTTTGGCTACTGAACGTAGCATGCGGTATGTTTTCAAGAAGGCTGGCCTTCTTACCACTGGGCGTATGCGGGAAATTGAAGACCAAGGTTTCGACTCTTGGCAAGTTAGGTGGAATGAATCTTCTACTGGTCGATACACACATGGTATCTTCCCAAATGTTAGAGAGTTGCGAACGATTAGGTGGGTTTCCCCCAATCAGCACACAACGCAGTATCTTTCTGGACATGCTGCATTCAGATTTAGTTTGGCTAGGTTTGGTTTAGCGGACTCCGGACTCTGTCCGGAGTGTAGAGTTTATGACACTGTAGACCATGTCCTTTATGAATGTCCCAGGTACGAAGCTGAACCAACACAGTTAGGGAACTTGAGAGAGTAAACTCATTTCTAGATCTGCGGGTCAACTGGAAGACAAGCAGACAGTGGACAATTGTGGCTAGATTCCTTCGCTTCCTCGCACAAAGCAGGGATGCCGAGGGCGTTTAGTGTAAAATCCCGGACGGCTAGGGACCGCCGGGGCAGTTTGATTGGCCGGAGGTAGGCGCTTTGGCACCGAGCCTCGGTTAGATAATTGTTAATTTTGGTTTCAATGGAGGTTGTGCTCGGGAGTATATCTTCCATGCTCCTGCAGCACGATCATAGTTTGCGTTTTGTTATTTGGTAGAATGGAGTGCGCTTATTAAGGGAGATAGGTTCCGTTTATTTACGGTTAACTAGCGTTTGAGTTGCGATCAACTCTGTAGGGGGGCCTCTGATTTGGTTCTGGGCGGGAGTTGCAGCTCCCGGACAGACCAGTACAGGGGTTCTCACGGACTATATCAATTAAATGATGTGTGCACTCCATTCTCTAAGCCTTCGCGGTATGTGTTAAAAACGTGTGTGTAATATAGCTACGTTGCTGTCTAAGTAATATAGGCGCGGGGTTTCGTGCTTCGGCAGCTCGTTTTTGAAGTGGTGGTTTGGCTAAAATCGCGGTTAATTGGCGATATGAATGTCCCTTGGGGCACTGGCATCGGCGGCATCCCCAAGGTCGTTTGATGACTGTGGTGTTATCAGACCAAGGTAAAAGACGACCTCCGGTTGAGCCCATCAGGGCTAGGAAAGGAGGGGATGGTTCTGGCATCGGTAACGCCACTTTGACGGGCGGTTTTCCCCTCGGGGGTGGGGAGGAACTCGGATGTTCGGATGTTAACATTGTAGGGATCTCAATACCCTTTTTTTTATAAGTATAAATTTTCATTCTTACCTTTAACATCATCAGAATCTGAAAGACTCTCAGTCATTGATGAATTTGTGTTATGCCCACTGCAAATTTCACAGTCCTCTTCTTCCTCATCAGAATCTTGTGAAAAGAGAATGCTTACTAAAGGTTCCTTTCTTTCCTGCATCTGTAATTCTTCAATTAGTTCAATATCGATGCAAAAACGCTTCTCCGACATATTTTACACAAGTAAATTAGTTTAAAAAAATATAACTCTCTTAGGATTAACTATGTATAAAACAAAAAATTTATAACAAAACTGGACACGTCTCGGGGGGGATTGTTTGACAACTTTGGAAACTTGCCATCTTCTCACCTGTCAAGTCTGAAACAAAAGAAACAGAAGGAAAAGCACCCATTCAACCATGTATACAAACCACTCACTCAAACCATTCATACCTGTGTTCGTGGATGTGTAAGCATACCATGTACGTGTGTGTTCACGTCCCGGGGGTAGGAGTCCCCGTACATCATCGCCACCGTCCACCTCCCGGTGATGGAGAACGACGGCTCTGCAGAAAGCTGTCCGTTCCACTGACTCCTTCGTGTCTGTGTGTATAACCCACCCAACCCCAGTCATAGTGGGAAAGGTGTCCCCGTGCATCATCACCACACCCCATCTCCAGGAGACGATATGCAGCTCCGCAGAAAGCTGTCCTCCCAAATGACCATTCGCGGGATCTTAGTTAATCCAGTCATCTTCTTCAGTAGTCTTCGACCGAAGCACCGCAGTCACAAATCCTCGTATCTTCTCCCAGCCGTCTATCCCTTGTAACATTGTGTCCATAAGTTTCTCCGGGGTGGTCTCACTTATCCCCCAGTCGTTCCTCCACCCAACGATTGCAATAAATGAAAGTGTGCTCAGCTGCTACTTAATACAGGCACAGTTTGATCACTGTCTCCTGTGAAAGCGACACAAGTAATCATTGAAGGACCCATTACCAGTGAGGAACTCTCATTAATAGAAATCCACGTCTCCATGTCTCCTTACCAACCAAGGACCCAAAACCGGGATAGGGCGCCTGGTCCAGGTTGTCACTGACGCGACATACCATAGGGTCTGCCAGTCTTCTTAAAGGCATGTTACTGCTACATCCTTTCTACCTTTATTCGAGACCCATATGCGCTGGTCGGCAATCAGTTTTATCGGGGGGGGGACCCCCGCTAACACCTCTACTGCAAGTGTGGAAACTGTTCTGTAGCACTTTATGATCTTAATACAGCTCCGTCGTTGTAGCGACTGAAGTTTCTTTTCATTCCTCTTTACATCAAGGCAGACCCCTCACGCAGGAACCGTGTAGAGCAGCATCCCGTGACTCCCGCTAACAACAACCGGGGTTTGGACGCCCGCATTCCACCATGCGAAAGAATCACCCACTGTAGTATTCCGGTAACCTTTTCAGATTTCTCCAAAATGTAATTTATATGCTCATTAAACAGCCCCGTTTTATGCAAGTACACTCTCAAATATTTTACTGTAGGCTGCGTAATCACAGCTAGACCATCAAAGTAAACCGTTATAGGGCGGAGCTTCCATCTGCCCGCTAACGTTATAGCCTGTGTTTTGGCAGGCGCCAAACCCAATTCACATTCCACCATCCATTAGTTAATGCGCCTGATCATGAGATTCACAGTCATCTCTACACCATTTTCCGAGCAACCACTGACATTAACCACCAGATCAACTTCATATGCCAATAGTTCCACATTCTCCGGGCAGTCCAACCGCAATACCCAATCAAACGCGATGTTCCTTAAGATGGGGCTCAACGACGACACTTGAGGTACTCCCCGCCAGATCTATACTCGAGTAATCCTTCTTCCGAGTGAACCCGTATTACTCTCTCTGTCCAACATAAAATCACAAATTATCCGACGGAAGTAACACTCACATTCCTGCCACACAACTCCCACAAAACCACCTCCGATATAACACTTCCAAAAGTATTGTTTACATCCAGAAGGACTAATAGGGAATTTCTCTAGTCCTCCAGGTTCCAGAGCGAAAACCCCCCGCCCAGCAGAACATGCTGTAGCACATCAGTAAGTCCCCGCTTAAACCCATGTTGTGAATTCGACTATCCTCCCGTGTCTTCCACTTCTTCCACCAGCCGCCAGACCAGTAGCCGCTCATACAATTTGCCAAACACCGGCAGTAGACTTACTGGACGATATTTCCGGATTTGCGACCCCATGTTAGGCTTTTCAACTAACAATACTGTTACCTTTCCGGCTTCCTGAAAAGTAGCACCTCTGCTTAGAGCAGTATTCATCACCTCCAATACCAGCCAAGGGTCTTCCCCGTACAGACCCTTCAGTAACAGGGCCGGTACACCATCAGGACCGGGGCTCTTGTTAGGATTCATTCGCCTGCTGTCTTACTTCAGTTCTTGCATGGTAAACCGGAGTGCGTCTTCAAAGTCGTCAAGTCTGTAATTACACGGAGCCAGTATTAAAAGGTCGACCAAAAGCTAGGTCGACCAATAGCTCGGTCGACCGTCTCCTTACCAGCAATGGAGCAGGAGGACCATACCTCTTCATGAGTATGCGATAAGCCTTATTCCCGCAGGTCCACTTCCAAATCTGCCACTAGTTGACCATTTTTCTTTCTTAGAACACCTTACAGCATAAGCATATTCGTTCCTCTTCATTTTATAAAGTCGGCATGCTTGTTCACCATCCAACCCAGCCCGTCTGCATCTTTGCCACATCCTCCGCAGACCGACACCTCAATCCGTAAAAAACCAGTGCCGGAATCCACCAGTAGACCCGCCACCTTGACTGCCCCCTCATCGGGCGTACATTGTCCGGCTCTTCTTGGATTAAAGTTCTATACTTGTGTCGGAGTAAGTTTCCAACCATCTTCCCTACAGCTATGCAATATTCTGTTACCAATAACATCAAATCCACTTCCCTTGTGATCAGATAGGAATTCTTCATCTAGTACTGCCCAATTCTGTATTGAAGCAAGATCTACATCCGTGATCAGTATCAAGTTTATTACAGACCACTACCAAAGAAGGTCGCAGTCCCAGGTGTTCCTGCTAAGGTCATTTTGACCGTGCTGAGCGCAGTTGCCAGTTTAACCTCTCTGGGGTGGTCACCAGCCCTCCAAGCGCAACCGCCTCCGCTTTGAAGTCCCCCATCACAATAACGGTTTCAGTGCTGCTCAGATCTCAGTGAGTCGTCTAGGAAATTTTTGAAACGGTTAGCATCACAATTCGGCGATATATAGGCTGCAAACATAGTCTATGTTGACATGAAAACACTTAAGTTCCCCATCCGGGATTTAGTTTTCAACACATCGTACCTCCCCGAGTCAGGAAAGTTACATCACAGTGTTCGTCAGTCAGCCAGCCATTATTAACAGCCAGGGTCTTGTTTGGCTCCATAAAAAATATATCACAATCCTCTTGTATTGCCCACCTCCATACCGCGTCATGCGCGACCCACCGCCATCCAACGTTGATTTGTAGACACCACATCACTGCAATACTCCTTCACCAACTGTAGTTCTACGGCCGAACCGCGAAAATTTTTTTTTTTTAATTGTGTAACCTCCGGAACCACCGTTAAGGTATATCTTCAGAGGATGAGATGAATGAATTGTAGCGTGTGTGAAAAATGCCA
>JAAAKQ030161968.1:0-12697 GCA_010016005.3 Zanna intricata | reverse complement strand
CAAGACTACACTTCATTCGCATTCATACACATCATCCTCATTCATCCTCTGAAGTAATACCTTACAGTAGTTCCGGAAGCTAAACAGATAAAGAGAGAATACTTCAAATCTTTAAGAGAATTTTTTTCACAATTTATTGAAGCTAAAGTCCTACTATTTCTTGTGATGTCAGATATTGCTAAAAATGCATTCAGAAAATATATTTCTTTCTGGGAAATCTTGGTACTGTTAGTAATGAACAAGGAGAGAGATTCCACCAGATTTCTATCTGAGATTCATAGTAAAGTTTTAACAAATCTTAAATTCTGAATTAGTTTCTTCAGTTTCTAAACAAAAATCAATTTGAAACATACTTTAAATATTTGTATGTGGTTTTGTATCCAATTCCGCAGCTATAACTCTGAAATCATTTACATCTGTATGATCTGAGTGAGACTTAAAGTACATATTGCCAAATACTTTCATCTAAAATTTTTAATTTTTTAACAAAATAATTTTTTCATTGAACAGACATCTTTTTATTGATATGAATGCCATTTTACAAGATGTAGATAATATGAGTATACTTTTTATGAATAAAAAATAAACATATCAATTAGGATAATAATAATAATAGTTATTATTGGATATATTAAACATACTATCATACTGTATATAGTATTATCCATGTTACTGCATAGAAAACTTGCTCACTGTTTGATTAACTTCATGAAACTTAGTGCCTAATTTAATAACTTAAGAATTTAAGAATGATAAAGTAGATGTAAATAATAATGATTTCTTCAAAATGTATCATCATTCACTATATACAAATGGCTAGATTATGCTTTTCACTCTTAAGGTAGTATTTTCCTAAAAATCCACGTAATGGACACTGAAATCAGATATTTAACACTACCAAATATCTCCCACCTTTATTCAAAATATTTTATGGAATACAATAAACTTAAGTCTTTGAAGAAATATTGTGAATAACAACAAAAATTTAATATTAAAAATGTTACATGTAATCTCTAGAGAAATATTTACCTTGTTCTCTGAATTCTACCAGTTTGCCCAGCGAATGTTGTAAGATTCAGCCCATCATAAAATCCTCTACATCCACCAACTGCTGCACCAACTATACATGCTGTACCGATATTGTAAAATGCATGTTCAAACCAGCCTCTTTTCGGGCCATATGGGAAAAGATACTCTGGTTGCGAAGGTAAATATGCAGGATCGAAACTCAGGTATGGTGAAAGTGAGGTATAATCACTACTTCCTTCTACTGTTAAAAATGTTTAAGTGATATAAGTGTAAAATAATGAAAATGATTACAAGTATGATAATGTCTTCACTTAGTACTGTCACATTAATGAGATATCACAATAAAATTAAATAATGTATTTTAATATTAAGTAATAATAATAAATTAAATAATATATTAATAAACAATAATTTTTTTTTAATTTCTATTAAAAAAGGCTTAGATTTTAAATTCAAAGCTGTATTGACTATTATTGTTAATTAGTCATTAATAAATTGCTACAGCATGCAGGACAATGTATACAGTGTTATTTTACGTATTGATCAGAATTAGTTACTAAACATTTCATCATCTTCATTTCCAGTGTACTATTCTGAAACATATCAGCTGTTGTGGAATCATCATGTTGCAAAACACATGGTTTACTAATGAAAAAAAATTATTATTCAACAAGCTATTTGTTTAGATTATTTGAAATAGATATCTACAGATAAAAATTTTTACCTAAATAGGTAAAAGATTTATAGGAGATAAGAAGATTGAATTACTTTCTAGTCTTTAACTGTCCAGAAAACACTAATTTCTTAATGGTGGTTAAGTTAGAAAAACTAACTTGGTATGAGAAACCATCCTTTGGTACTCTATAATGGATACTTGTATGCAAGTGAGCATTAATTTTAAGATTAATTTTGATAAAATTTGTCATTACAAAAGTTATCAAAATTAATCTTAAATCTGGTTTGTGCAGTAAAGATTCACACTGCATTGTAGTGAAATATTTATGAACAATATTTTTAAAACAGCAGCTGGTTTAAAATGCTGCTTTAAACCAAACAGTGATATTTTTCTCAAATATTTTGTTTCATTTACCTGTTACAAACAAAAAAGATGATAAAAAGTTTCTTTTATTTATTAGATTTTTTTTGTAGGGAGGGCAAAAAATGCTATCGTGTTATCGTCTGGAACAAACATAATACAATATTACAAAAAAAAAAAAAAAAAAAAAAAAAACATATCACAATAATTATTAAATAGTCAAATGCTGCTGCACAGTCTTAAGATACAAGATACAATAGCATTCTCACATTGTTTTCTAGAATATCTTGGATGTTAGCTCCTAATTTAAATTTATGATGCAATGCCACATTCCACAAATCCACAAGGACTGTGGTCACAAGGGACTGGGTTCACAAGGGACTTCAGGACCCTTGTGGTGTATCATTTGTTGGTAGTTGCAGTAAACACAAATAGGTGCATCAGTCTGATTTATTAGGTGTCCATGAGCAAGGTTTACCGTACCCTATTCAAAATGAGAAAATAATCTCCTCTTGACGGTTATTTCTTCATGAAGAATTCCATGGAAGTATTCAAGTATTCTTGATATATCAAAGTTTATTATTTACTGCAGCAGTTGAGTCACATTGCCACTTTCCTTGAAAAGCGTGTTTAGCAGAATTAATAAAATTGTCAGTAGTAACATGAGTTGTGGAAGAGGGTTGGCTACATGCATTTTTAACAGCAGAGTACTCACGTTCATTACCCGGGATTCCAAAATGGCTAGGGATCCAGTAGAAACACTCTTGTGTTCTGATGATTCAGTTCAGTACAGTTCTTACTCTCAAGTCATGCTAGGCGAGGACTTTTAATGTGGCATCAAGTGATTGTTTTTTCAGATGGACCACCTATCATCATAGGATTTAAATCAGGACTAGTAATTTTGTTTCCACAAGTACCAAGGAAATAAAGGACCACCTCTGCAGAGCCCACGCATACAAAGGCTAGAGCTATAAATAACTGGTTTCGACTAGATGCCCAGAGGACATTTGAGACTCATTTGTAGACCAATCACTCATTGGCATGATAGTTCCCATTTTGCATTGCATAAGGTATCATAACACCAAGTGTAAGTGTATGAAGAAACACTGTAAAATGTTGTTGTGTTGATGTGTAAGGGTATATGTTGTAATTTGTGTAGTGTTTGTTGTGGTATGGTGTATGTATATTATGTAAAAAGTTCAGCAGCTCATAGGGATAAATGTTGCATAGACCTAGGGGCTTGGGGACACCGATCCCAAACTCTTAAAGAACAAAGAGTCCTCGTTGAGGATAGATATTATATTTATGTTTAATTACAAAACATGAGATTAAGAACAAATCATAACAGTTAAAAAGACATTAATGAAAATTATTTGAGTACATATTACAGTAACATGCAAATTAATCTAAACACAAATGTTACTTAATAAAAAATAAATTTATTTAGAAAAAAAAATCATACTTCTATAATTTGTGAATATCTAGTAATTAATATATTCTCCTTTATTCTTAATCACTTTACCAACACAATTATTCAACAAGCGTATTACACTATTTATTTATTTCTTCATCATGAAACCATACTGATAATATTGCTGTAATGAGATCAATTTTTATGGTATAATTCATTTTTTAAAGTTGTTTTTTTAGAGTTGCTCAAAGATTTTCAATTGGGTTTAAGTCTGGGGAGTTACCTGTCCATAGGAGCACTATAATGTTTTGTTCTTAAAAAAATTCTTCCACTTTTTTGACAGTATGGCACAATGCCAAATCTTTTTGTTAACACTTTGTTTCCTTGTGGGAATTTGTTTTGAAGTTGTTTCATAAACCTTTCCTTCAGAATTTTGATATATCCATCACTTTTCATCATACCATCTCTTTTTTTCTGTTTCGCCTCCCACCATAAAGTATTACTTCAGAGGATGATATGTATGAATATAAATTCCTGAGGTGTGTGGTTAATTAAAACTACCAAAGAACTGCAGTATCCATGATCTATTCAAATCTGTATAATTGCATTTACTAGGATTTGAGCCTTAGAACTCTCAACTTCAAAATCAGTTGATTTGTGATGACAGTTCACCACTAGACCATGGATCTATTGGAATCTATGGATCTATTGGAATGAACAAGGGTCTTCAATTGTAAAACAATGCCAAAACATTTTTTTTCTGGGGATGTTTAACTAATTGTTGGAAATGAACCATTGATGGAGTTATGTACAGCAGAGTAGGTCCAAAATTAGGCATATATTGAAAAATTTACTGGAGAGAAGTGTTGAAGTAATCAAATAGTAATGGTTATTCATGCAATTTGGAGAGATATTTAATAAAAATATACTCTGTAAAACTGATTGATATGTAGTATTCTTGGGACTATATGCACTAACTGGAAATGTTACATGTGGGAGGTTGAATACGATTCAAGTAGTACCTGTGTAGAATAATGGTAGGCATATGTATCAGATGTGATATTTCTATTTTCAACTTTATATATATTTATATTGGGTGAAGCAGAGAGATTAAAATTTGTGGTGACACATAGATTATTGAATTTGAAGACACAGTGCAGAAAATGTGGTAGACTTAAAGAAAGAGAGAATGGAGAGATTTTCCAAAAAAAATCAACAAATGTTAAGTGGTGAAAAAATTTCTGGGCACACACAAAGTATAGAGAGCAGGTGGAGTAATGCAAGTATTCTGTATCAGCATTTTGCAAGAAGGAGCATATGGAAGACTATATGGTAGATTACATATTTAGATGTTCAGTGAAAGATAAGGATGTGATACACAATTTTTTGAAGGCAGTGTCAAATTTATACAAACTGTAAAGGTTAAGTGATTGGTTCTGAACATACCCTGCTATACAAGCTAACCTAACCTAACCCCTAGGGACCATGGCATCATCAGAAAGTAGATTTTTATGAAAAATTAAATATTTCCGTGGCTTAAAGTTCTGGATCAACTCAGCTATATAAAGGCCCATTGATGGGTTTTCATCTGATGCTTTTCTAATCTATGGAGTCCTCTGAACATAAAAATGTGACTCGTTGATAAACATCATTTTTTAAGTTTTCTTTTTCCTAGTTAGCCTGTGCTTTAGCCCCCAACAGCCTTTCTTTACACATTGCTGGTGTTAATTGCTGCTTTTTAGCTGACCAAGAGTTTTTCGCCAAGATGCAAGAAGTTGGCAGCAAACTTGTTGTTGTTGTTGTTGTTGTCTTGTGTAAATCTATTCCACTGGCTGCTGATTCTTGATTTAAGCCTGCAGCAGTTAATTTTAGATCAAGTTTACTTTTTCTCACTAATAACCAATCCTGTCTTGGAGTAATTTTTCTTTTTTGGCCTCAATTGTCTTTCCTTTGAATTAAAAAGGAAACAATTTCATTAAATTATTTTAAAGTAGTGCCTAGTCCAACACCACACTTAGAAACTATTTGTTGTGGTATACTGGTATGATCAGAAAGAGAAACAACTTTTAAACACTTGAAGTTATGTACATTGTTATATATTTAAGGCATACAGAATAAAATGATGAAAATACGATTTTGTAATAAAAAATGAAATTAATTTTCACAAAACATTATTTTCTAACTTAAAAACTGCTAAATAAACAAAGAACAACAACCACCTAACATTACACAAACAATTCTTTTTTTTTTTTTTTAACCTCCGGAACTAACGTTAAGGTATATCTTTGGAGATGAATGAATTGTAGCATGTGTGAAAAATGCCATGCCTGACCGGGATTCAAACCTGGGACCTCCAGATGAAAGGCCGAGATGCTACCACTCGCGCCACAGAGGCCGGCTATATAGACAACTTAAAGAATGAGTTTGGTCAAGCAGATTAGCCACAACATTGAATTAAACAAAAAAATCCCCTTTGTTTGGATTAATTTGCATGCTACTGTACTTGCACATGCTAAATGAAAATGCAGACATCTCAGGTTTTTAAATAATAGTATTTTTTTTTTTAGACTAATACAAAAAATACAAAACTACTTTAACAAGTTTATTGAAAAAAAAATCTTTTAATTTTTTTCAACATATATATTTTGAATTTTTTATGGGTAGATACGAGTAATTTATTCAAAATTACAGCATAATACTAAATACAATACCATACTTTACAGTGAAATGTGGCATGAAATTAGTTTTTGTTGGATGAATTTATTCTTTTATAACGATTCAAATGTACAAAAAATAAACAATGATTTTACAGGGCTATTTTTCCATCTTGAAAACTCATTTTTGAAACAACAATAAGAGATATTTGATTGGATATGGAAATATACAGAGCCTTAATAGACATTTCATAGCAAAAGAAATTTAAAAGAACTTATTTTTTATTTCAAACTTAGATAAAATTCTGAATAATCAAAAAAAATAAGGAAGATGAGTAGGTTATTCATTTCAGAATTTTTCTGTGGTAGGCACAGTAGCATTGAATATGCTTTCTAAGTAATTATGCAGAACACAAAATACTACAGAATGCCATAAAATTTAAATATCATGTAATAATTGCAAACTCTAAAAGGTCATTTATTGAAGAATGATAGCATCTATCAGGTCAATATCACATCTGTACAAATAATAGCTAGAATAATTTATAGACATGCAAGTACTAGATTAAGTAATTTTCTGCAACACAAAATAATTACAGCTGAAAAGAATGAATTTCAACTCTCAAATTAGTCTTTGAAGACAAACCAAAGTAGCAGCTTGAGAAAGCTACTTCTAATTCAAATAATCTTTTTAATTCTATTTTGAACTTTTTAAATTGTACAACTTTAAACTGAACCAGATTAAATTTCTATATTTCCAAATGTCGTAATATTTTCAGTTGCTCCTGCAACCATCTTAGTTGAATGCTACTGTTATTCTACAACGCTAATCATTTTTTTTAACCTTGCCAGTCGTATATATTTAGAATATGGTCAAAAAGTGAATTGGATCTGTTTTTTGTTTGTTTATTTAGTAGATCATTGTTGTGTGTTTATGTACTTCATAATGTGTCAAGTGTGCTAAAATGACTGTTTTTGTGTATGAATTGGACTTCAATGCTGTTGTCGGAGTTCTTCAATCACTAATTAATTAAACATAATCATTAATGGCTGAACAATTTGCAAAACGTATATTGAAAGAAATACTAGAGCCTCTTCTTTAACTTTTAGGAATTTTGATTTTTATCATATATATGACTTTCGAACATACTAACTTTATAAATCTTTATAAATAACTAAATTTAAAGTTACTAATTTTAAATGCTTTGATATCATTAAATATTCATATATTTTGGATATGCATTATTTTATATGTAGGTATTATAGCTGTTGCAAGATAATAAAAACAAAATATCAAAGTTGCAAAAATTTTATATTTGTTAAATTTTTTTTTGTATACTAAGTTAAAACATTTATAGCTTTTAAATAATTTTAATTGCTATCTTCATTCACAAAAACATAGAAATAAAGCAAATTTCATTAAGTAAAATCAAGTAAAATTAGTGTAGGGCATAAAAACATAATTTTAAAAAATCTAGATTTATCAGGTATAATTTTAATTATATAATTAGAGTTTTTGTGTCTTAGTTCTATTAATAACATTACAATGAGAAGTGTATTTCTGAATCAGGTGTTATCTGTTGTAGAATGAAATATATTCTATCACTTCTTACAGTGAAATAGAAAAAAAAAAGAAAAAAAAAGTTCATCAAGCTTATTACACAACTGCTCTATACTGTGTATTTATTATAGACTGAGAATTTGAAATAAGGTTAAATTCCTACCAAATTCATTAAAATCACATCCTATGGAAAAAATAATATAATTTCACTGAAATTTTACTATTTATTAATAGTTCATTAACTAATTATACATCAAATAATCTTATAGTTTATTATAAATAATCTATCAGCTACATAAAAAAATATATTCACATTTGAATATTTTCACTTATTGAAAAAATCTTTTGACTTACATGTACCATCTTCATCAAATTCAGATGCCTCATCAGAAATTATGCTCATTATTTCTTGAAATTAAAATAAAAAAAAAAAATGTTTATTTAGTAGTATAAACATTTTACATTCATTTTCATATAACATAAACAGCAACAGGCCTGGTTCTTCTTATCCTTTTTGTTTTTGTTTGTGGACTGCTGGCTGCATTTCTAGCTTGTATTTTTTATTATTAATAATTAAGTGGAGTTGGAATAGAAATCAGGAAAAATGTATAAAGTATCTTACAGGCAATAAAAATAGTATTACTTATAATTTTTTTTTTTTTTGTGGTATTTCTATCAGTATATATCCTTAGCTGATGTTTTATGAGAAAGATGTAAAGTTTTCACTACTTCTGCTTGTAATTCAAGAATTTGTTATGTAGATCCAACAGAGTATACGGAACCAAAAGGTAAATTCTCTTTTATATCTGTTAGCTGCCTTATGCATCATGTAGCTTGTCTTAGGTTATGGAAGGTTCAGAAGTATTTGTGATAAATCTCCGTACTATTCTGCATGCACACAAGTGTATGTCTTTTTTCAAAGTTATAGACTGAATGGTATACAAGTGTCTTTAATAATGGTCCACTCACACTATGCACCATTTTTTCTATATGCCTAGCATTATTGGAACCACTCAACATTCCTCTGAGCCTAGAATTCCCTAATTTGATCTATCAACACTATGTAATCTGCAATTTTTTCAGCATATACCAACCCTTAATATTTAAAGTCAACAAAACTGCAATCCCAACTGAGCAGTTAGAAATGTCGGGTTGATTCCAGTAGGATAAATTAGTCATAACTTAGTAGATTTTAGACTGAGCATGTCCAATTTTACGCATATCACCATGTGGCATGTATTTCCTTGGAACTAAAATTTTGCATTTGTAGATGATAAAAATAATTTAAAATAGACACACAATAACTAAAAATAAATTCAGAACCTGACAATTATTATTAATGTATATTAATAGTATTTTAATTATTATTAATGTATGTTAAAAATATTTAAATTATTATTTATTTATTTATTTATACATTGAGCAGGATACAACAGTAAATATTGTTTCTAACAAAGAAAATCTTTTAATTATATTTTAAACAAATTGGTAGAATGACTTTTCAAATGGTTTAATAATTTATTAAAAAGAATGGCAACAGAATCATAAAAAGGCCTAACATATCTTGTAAACTAAAATATTGTGTTGAATTGTATGGTAAGAACTCTGTGTGATTTAGTAGAGGTGGTTTTTTTTGTGGAATAACCGACTGTTTTTTTTTAGCAAAAATTGGACATTCATAAATAAATATAATAATAATTACTAAAGGGAAAGTTAATATTACTAAATATTTGTCTACATAATATAAATTTATGGATACCAAATAACATGATATTATAATAACATGATATACCAAATAATTTTGTATATTACAAAATTATTCCAACTTTTTGAGGGGGCCCTAAGGTTTTTAGTATTATACCTTAAATAGGAATATATGTAAGCATAATAAATATTTAATTATGATAACAAGCTTACGCTTTTATTTACTTAAAAAATACAAAAATTTATTTACACAGCAACAGAAATAGATAGTAATCATATTCATGGTAAGTTACTAATACAAAATAACGCATGCATTGTTACTAATAAAACATAATGTTAACTAAATCAGCAGTTAATATCATGAGCAATCAGTTTTTTCATAACATTGATACGGACTTGTTTACATTAATTATTACGAATACCCATATTTACAAATGTTTTAATTTTATAAAATAAAATCATCATATCATAATCATATATATATAAACATAATTTTTTGACCTTAAAAAATGCTGGAAGTACATGAATAGCACAGTGATGTTTGTTATTCTGTCCAGCAGCTGCTGGAAATTCCCAAATCACTTAATTTGATGTTTATTATAACATATCTATCACTTATAATCTTAACTAATAATAAGAAACTGTCAAAAATTAATTAAATTTTTAAATTAGATTGCCATTTCAGCTCAATTGTTCAATTGACTGATAACAATCACTGCTATATTCTGAGAAATCCGAGGATAAAAAATTGAGACAATCAAAATAAAAGATAAAAAAACAGTGAAACAATGACAGTGAAATAAAAAATAAGAAACACTACAATAAGAGTATTTCAAATGTTCTTTTTCTAACATTTCATCAGTATTGGTTATTTGTTATTACTTTTGCTTTAATGTATATTAAGCTTTGTTTTCTTCCCAAATTTTTTGGATTGCACTTAAAATAATTATTTAAATTATTTAACATTAGAAATGACAATCTAATTTATACTTTAATAAATGATTTTTGTCAACAGTTTTAGAATACTTTCTCTTTTCAAAATTACTTACCTGTTAATCATTTTTATTTACAATACAAATAGATTTTATTTAATTTTAAGGATACTTCTTGGATTTTTATAATGACTAAATCATTTGCAACTTCTTGTTTTATATTAAAATTTTCAGCCTATATTGTCGCATTATGTAAAAGTTATGTCTTGTCTATAAATAAAATTTAGGAAGAAATTTAAACTTATTTTGATTATTAGCTGACCTTTTTTGATTAACCATCAAAAATTTTTTTAACTCATTTTCTCTGTATCATATTGCATTAAAATCAGTAAAAATAAATCATTCTATTTGTATTATAGATGGTAAATATTACATGAATGGTTGATTGTGAAACGATAGAATATGGCTGGAGTATAAGATTAACTAGAAATATCACCAATTTTGTGTAGATCTTTAATAATGAAGTAGAAATTCTAAGAAGTAAACAATAACAAGATAAACATTTTTTTTACCAGAAATCTTTTAACTCGTATCAGCCCATTCTGGAGTAATCTAAATCAACTAGTCTCCAGTCTATTTTTTAAAATCAAATTTTGTGTTATTAATAAACTGCATAAATGTATTTTGAAAATTTATTTTATGTTTTGAAGTCATTTATTGGCATGACAAAATGTGGTTAAATTAATAACTAATACGTAATACATGCTGTTTTGCAATTATTCTAGTTGACTAAATATATGGAAATATGTTTTAGAAAATCTTATCAGAGCTAGATTTATTGTCCTGATTGTGTTTGTTAAAGCCATATTAAACTACATCAGAGATGTTGCAGGGGATACTGTTATTAATTTTACCATCTTAAAGTCTTTAGTATGTGTCCATGCAGGATTGTTGGTAACTGGATTTGAGTATCTATCATTATATAATCGTACCAACGGGCTATGCTTGATAAAATTATTATGGTTACATATCGATTTATCCCGACTGCTCTGTAGTGCTTTGGATGTCAGAGATTCAGACACATAGCGGCATGTTGTACAAGGAAAAAAGTCTGTGGTGAGCCATTACATCCTGATGACTCATACAGGGATCCATCAGTCTATCAATTGTCATGTGCACCACCCTGTAAGATTTCAGAATTGTCCTATCTACAAGCAAGAAGTAGCTGTATAAGAGATTATGACTACACAGATACTAAGCTACTTTAAAGCTAAAAAAAATGTTCTTGGCTGCTAAAAATTGTGTCTTATGAACAGGTTGCTGCAGCTAGCTCCTGCAGCTTCCTTAAACCAGGGGATATAGTTTTTGAATTAACATCAGCATTGACTAGTATAATTGAATGTATTAATTAAAAATTGAAGAGTTGAGCATCCATAAAAAGTAGCCCAAACTTGACATTTCCTGAATTTGACTTTTCCAATGAAAAGAGCTTTGTACAATGTAGCAAGAACCTTCACCCAGTTTCAAGAATAAAAATGATGTTAAAACACAGAAGAAGCTCAAATCAGAAGCTATGTTACAGTTCAAATTGAGAAAATACCCATTCAGGGAACTGAAAAGCCAGAAATAAAGATACTGAAAAAATGGATTTTGAACTATTAAAAATGAAGCCTCTGAAAGCACTGAAGTCCTTAAATGAGAGGATGAACACCTTGGCTGCTCACATATTTAGCAAGGAGTGCATTGAGTATCAATCTGATGTACTGCTCACCACACCATCAGAGCCGGTATCATCTGATGCTGATGTTGATAGTTCTAAGGGTGAAATCCTAGTAAAGACAGCTACTTTCATATTGATTTGAACACTAAATTGTGGATACCCGTGTTTTTTTGGAGGTGATTTCAATTAAACACACTTCTCAGGAATGGTTGACGTGAGACTGTAGAATAGTACACTTCATTTATATTCATACATATCACCCTCTGAAATAGTATCTTATGGTGGTTCCGGAAGCTAAACAGAAAAAGAAAGAAAGAAAAGGTTATGTAACATGTTTTTTTATGATGATCATGACTGAAGTCTTACTGCTCATGAATTGACTCACAAATTGTAATATAATACAAATATCAATAAACAAAGATTGTTATTATGAATTAAGACAGAAAATCAATAAAAAAATCAATAGAAAAAGTCAATAAAGTTGGTAAATACACACCAATTATGATTAAAATAAAGTCCAAAATATTAAAAAAAATCTACAGTCATGAAATAACGATCTTTAGAAAGATAGTCCCCTGTTCGGATCTCCGGGTGGGGACTACTAAGGAAGGGGTCACCAGAAAATTAAAAAATAACATTCTACGAGTCGG
>JAAAKQ030161957.1:0-12697 GCA_010016005.3 Zanna intricata | reverse complement strand
GAACCCAGGAGCCGGAGAACTTGTCCTGTTCGTTGCGTTGGTGAATCCCGACTAAGGAAAATTATTGAAAGCATTAGAGGGCGAAGGACGAAAAACTGGTGAACCCAGGAGACGAAGAACTTGTCCTATTCGCAGCGTTGGTGAATTCTGACTAACGACAACACGCTAGGAAAGAACTAATGAAAACTCGTATCGACACACAGTAGACTTAAAAGTGGGAATAGAATGTAGGCGGGTCGTGGGAATGCATAGAAAAATACAACTAGCTGGAATATTTGCAAAAAGGGTGCGTACCAATTTACAACAATAAATCAGGTACCTGACGACAAGCTTTTAACAGGCTAAGGCAATAACAATAAAGAAAAGAAATAAGGACAGCTCGTATAGATACGCACAATAGCCTCAAGTGTCGGAACAGAGTTAAAAGTGGGTCTACTGCAGTCGAAACAAAAATTCACACATCCGATGAAAAGGTTTTTAACCGACAGGGGCAACAATAATAAAAATAAGCAAATAATAAAACATAAAGGTTTAACCGGCAAAGGCAGTAATAATGAAGAATACAAATAACAAATCAATAAACAAACTTAACACAATGTGTTAACATATACATATATTTATATACAGAGTTTTCAAAATCATTTCGGCGAATTTTGCCTTTCTAACAATTTTAAATACTTGAATTTCGCCAGATATTCCCGAGGTAAATTATTTTATAAGCCTTATTACGAATTTATAAAAGAAAAAAAACAAATATTGAACAAAGGATATATATTAGTAGACATAATATACTTTGAATCAGATTGAAGCATACTTATTTTAGTTCTGCTTATGCTATCGTAGGCCTAGTTAATAAAATGTCTCCTAAATTTGAAATAACGAACGAAGAATTACTATAATAAAATAAATATAATTATAAATACTATAAACTATTATAAAATATATTATTAATTGATAATGGTAAATAACAATTTAGCAACATTGGGTTTCTTATATTTCTCCCTAGGAATAAAGTGATAAATTCAGGGAACAATCTTTAGTTATTAATAGTGTTGCGACATGGGCAGCCATTGTATTTATGGTAAACAATTGATTCTGCAATTAATCCAAATTGGATGAAGTTGTATTGTAACTGTAGTATAAGTCTGCAGACAGTTAAATTTTCCAATTATTTCATCTTTCTCAGCTAACCTTTTATTATTACGCAATTAATGATTAATTACGTTATTTTGTTTGCTTTAATAATAATAATAATAACAATAACAATAATAATGTTATTATCCAGATAAATCAAATCCCAGGTCCGTTCAATAACATCTTCGCGCACGTCCGGTACGGGCAACTGTGAAGTGGTACCAGCACTTATATCAACCAGTGTTCAGGAACTCCCTGTGCAGTAAAGAATTGACGGTTCCAAGCTGATCAAGCTGGTTGCGATTGTGCTTCTCAGTTTCGCGGTTTACAGCGCGGGTGGGAAACATGGCCATGATCTGTTTGCCGATGCTGGATGTTGTGTGGACCGGGGATGCTTCTTCTTGGTTGTGGAGCCTGGTTGAGGGTGGGCTGCTGTGAGCTTGCTCTGCCGGTGTCTTGTGCCGTTGCTGTCCAGCGTGAGTTGGTGAGTTTGGCCCTTGCCGGCCTTAGATAAGGGTATCAGAACCCTTACTGCTACATGCAAACTCTGGGATGTCGGTATCGTGGATTAGGCAATACCTTAATCCCCCCGGCCCAGGTTAAATTTGTAGGATACGGCTGATTGGAGGAACCCAGCCGGGATCAATAATCCGGGACACGCCCAACCATCTCTCCGACCACACGTTTTAACATCATGACTGCGTAATTATAGGATTATTTAAAAACCAACTTCCGTGGCAGAGGGTCCAAAAGTTCCGTGGCAGAGGGTCATAAGAGTTCTCGGCCATGAGTTCCTCTTTCTTCAGAAATGAAGAGGAGAAAGACTGTCGAGTTTAGTGACAAAGAAGAGATGATAGTTATAGAAAAGAGGGATCTAACAAAGTTTCAACCTGAAAACGAAGGACCTATACCAAGATTTCTAATCATCAACAAAAACCAAGTTGATTTTTCCAACATCACATTTCTTTGAGTAAGAAATCTTTGCAACGGAATTTCTTAAATCAATTCTGATAGATGCGATCTGTTAGGTAATCAACATCATAAACTACACATATCTTATTGTGAGCCTCATCTGCTTCCTTGGCAATTACAGTAATTAAAATGTAAAGTGTGTCATAATAAAGCTAAAGAAGCCTAGCTTCTTCGTGATAGTTTGAGGCATCATGGAAGCAACTGGAGGGCCGGTTAAAGATTCAAGGACTGCAAAGGGATAATTTGTTGAGACCGTCAATGACATATAATCGTCGCGCTTATTGCAAACAAAGAAGATTGGAGTTATTGACGTTAAGGTTGTACCACACAATACTCTAAATACCTCTAAAGGAGTAGTTGTGTGTAGCGATTTGCTTAACCGCACCGAAGATGAAATTATTGATTGAACTTTATGAACAGGGAGTTATTACATATCGATGTTGAACTCTCAACGAAACGGAGAAGTCCTATCCTCTGCGTTGCATGTGCTAACGTTCAATAAACCTACATGTTCAGAAAAAATGAAGGCAGGATTTCATAGGCTAAGTGTGCGCCCATTCATCTCAACACCATTGCAGTGTTTTGGATATCAATGATTTGGACACACGGCAGTGAGATGCACGTATAAACAAATTTTCACGCGTGGCCACCATTCATTTGGGATCGTTTGATGGTCCGTACAAGGACCCCCTGATATATGTTAACTGTAATAGACAAAAGAGTACAAGATGAAAGAATTGTCCAGAATACATTGAAGAAATTGCGATACAGGAGGTTAAGAATGTTAAAAAGGTCAATTATTTTGAAGCAAGAAAATTCGTGCGTAGCAGAACGCTAAAGACCACGTATTATGCGCAGGTTGCTGCTGCTCCTGTAGCCACCTTCAACACAAAAGACGTGGTAACAGAACTGGTGCCAGACTTAACAATCTTAGTGGAAAGAATAATTGATCGGAAATTGAACAACCGAAGAACTAGAGACAGTAGTCCAAAGTTGTCTGAAATAAAAGCAGACCAGCAAAAACAAATGTGTCCCACTTCATCAAAGAATAAGCCTTCGACTAATTTACAGGCGAAGCAAATTCAAACGAAAATGCAGAAGGAAACTTAAGATAAAGTTCATACTGAAAAATTATCAATTCTGGAACCTGTGAAACCGAAAATACTGATTTTGGAAAAGGAGGAGATAGAATAGAATTTAATAGAATAAAATAGAATTTCAAACATGAGAGTTTGAAGGTTGTTTTTTTTTATGTTCTCTGAATATCTACTATATATGATATGTGACATTAAGTGGCAAGAGTTCTCACTAGTCAAACTACCATACTCTACCACTGCTATACTAGGCCTATGCACATCTTTACTGCTACAAAATCTGCTAAAATAGTACTATAAATCAAGGAATAGCTGTGTTGGTTTTATATTGATATTGGTTGTATGTCCAACATAAAATTCTCTATAAAAAGAAATATATATTAAAAAAAATTGTAGGTTATTTTTATTAATATTACAAAGACTTACATGCTAAACATGGAAAGTTATTGAAAGATCAAAATTGTAAGTTTTAATATCGGCATATATTCTTAATATATTCAAAGTTCAATAACTCAAATCTAAAATTTTTGGATTACAGCAATGTTGTCTTAAATCAGTAAATTAGGCCGGCAAACTTTAAGTTTATGAAAGCTTTTTAAAACTTTAGAATGAGTATACTGGTTTGTTGGGCTGCTGGGTAAAAATATAAATTAGAATTTTACATCAGTTATAGCTTTTAAAAAATTTACGTTTTATTTGTGTTCGAAATTATAGGATGTTAAATGACATGTGACATCATAAAATTTGTTAAAATTTATTAATCCATTTTTTGGAAAATACTATTATTTAAAAATTTTACGATTGTTTACTTTAAGCAGGCCAAACCGCTGCTTTTCTATTTTGCGATGAATCGTGATTGTTACAATGTAGCATCAAACCACGTCATCTATTATACATTTAAGTCTTCCAGCATTCTTCGTACCTTTTGTACATCTTTTTTACTTTGGTGAAATCGTCTTCCGTATTCTTAATTCATTGTCCCAAGAATCTCTGGGAAAAATTTTAAATGCGAGGGTAAAAATTGGATTTATAAGCACTTATAATATCTCAATATTTTGAATGTTTTCAGAATCCATTCAACAATTTTTTCTCAGAAAAACCTTTCAACCAGTTATTTAGATCCTTCACAAAAACAAAATAAACTTCGTGAGAAGTCCATGACTTAACTTGATTTCCAAAAATTATGCAGGATAAACTTTTTAAAAAATCCATTATTTTTCTTTGATTTTTATGTTTTATACTCACCAGAAATTTAAGAAGAAATGTACGGGTGGTTCACACATCCACGTTACTTATTTTATCACAACATAACTAAATTCATCAAGAAATAAATCATTATTGACAGACTTCTAGATTATGTTTCCCCTTAAAAAGCTACTTAGTTAAAAAAAAATATTCATTTCTAGCGCTATTGTAAGCAATATTTTAATATTGGGAGTTTTATAAGAACAATTCTTAACTTTGTGATACTATAAGCAAACTAGAAGATTAAAAGAAGAATAATGATAAATATTTTAAAAGAGTTAATTTATTACAACCTTGTCATAACTAAAGTATAATGAAATATGAACCAAAGTATAAGCTGCATTAATATACATAGGATATCAAAATACTAACTAAATCAGTACGTGGTATAAAATATTTAGTATTATTTTTGAAATCAGTGACAAAAATATTGAAAAAAAAAAAAGTCCTACATAAGTTTTTCCATATAATGTAGGTATATTCCATATATTTAAGAGTCACTAAGTCTTTACCGTCGTAGGGTTTGCATCTTTGAACATTTTACCTTTATTTATCAGTTATATTATATTGTTTTAAGAATAAAACATCAGTTGCACAACCCCCGTAGAGGAAGACACCCATCAAGTAACGATTCCGGTCGCCACACCTCCCCTCCCGTTCCTAGCCCTGAGGGGCTTTACCGATAGTCATCTTTTGACCTTTGTACTGGTTACATATCTCAGTCATCAGCCAGGCCTCGGTCGGGATGCCACCGAAGCAAATGCTGCGGTCGACATTTCGACATTTAGCAGCAGAGTAAGATTCCTCAGCAGCAATCGCCCTCGCCGTAGGCTTAGGGCAAGTGAAATATGCTAAAACGCATTGAATTTATGGTTTATAAACGCGCGCTCGCGCACACACACACACATATATATATATATATAAAAGAAGAATAATGATAAATATTTTAAAAGAGTTAATTTATTACAACCTTGTCATAACTAAAGTATAATGAAATATGAACCAAAGTATAAGCTGCATTAATATACATAGGATATCAAAATACTAACTAAATCAGTACGTGGTATAAAATATTTAGTATTATTTATATATATATATATATATATGCACACATACATGTGCTGTGATGTTAAACAATTTGATAAAACTATATTTTATTAAATATTTAATAATAGAAAATAGAGTTCTTCCACCCTTTAAGTGTTTCTTTGAGGATGAGTAAATAACGCCTGGAATTCTCTTTTATGTTTTGCAGTTAAGTTTTCGATTTCTTTTGTTATTTTATAGCAAGCATTTTAATGATATTATTATACACAAAAATTAAATTTAAAGCAAAATGTAATTATTTTCATTATATTTGTTTGCAGTAATTAAATTTATAAAGTTTGGTGACAGTGATTGCATGGTCTCTGTCGAAAACAGATACGATTAGGTTCGTTGACATGAACCTGATCGTAACTATCACATTCTGAAACTATAACCAATATAAGCCTAGTGATTTTATCGATGTTTTACAACGAGCAAATTATTTAATCTTAGCTGCAAGTCTGGATATTATGACGGGTTTAATATATTATTTTTTATTACATTAATTGATTTATGTTCATAAGTAATTAGATCATGCTCCGTCGAATGAAGAAAGGACATAAAAATATCCTTTTCTTTAATTCAGTATTTTGAAAAAAATGTTCTAGCAAACTTGCAATAATTTATTACATGATTAATGTTTAACTAAACTACAGAAAATAACTGAAATGTACATTTTATATTAAGACATAATTATTTACTTCAGAAAAATGAAATTTTTTAATGTTATTTTTTAACGATTTTCAGTATAATTAGGAATTAATAAATAAACCGTTATCATATTATTCTCTTACACTTCATTGTCGCACCAAATCAAGTTAACGTTTTTATCTGTGAAAGGAAATCGGCAATAATTTTTAATTGAATCTTCAACACAGCTGGACATTTCCAATAAATGTTTATTAGATTTTCTTCTTTAATTATCTTTCAGTATAAATTTCGGTAAAAAGGTATCCTTTGTATTCTATTTATGATTGATTATGTATCAAAATTATATTTTTTGTATTCTGATCAATATATTATTATTCATCCTTCTACGAATATAATCACACATATACACAGATTAAACATGTAGTATAATGTATATAATAATCTATATTGTATATAATAAATGTGTGGCAATATCAGTTCAATAAACATTTATGCATGACCATTCAATATTTTGTTTGTCGTGATTAATATAAACACAGAATTTTCTTTTCTTCTAGTTCAGCTGCGGCTGGTCAAAATTAAGGAAACTTTGATGAACTTGGTTTAGGTTGTGTAAAATTTATTTCTATATAGTTGTTGAAAATTTGTGGCCAAGGTAAACTTTTACTTGTTTACGGTACGCTAGAAAGGACCTATTGGAAAAAGATTGACACTATTTCACAAATGCAGATTGTTTTTTTGTTGTTTTTTTTTAAGTAACGTTTACAAATAAAAAAATATTGAGTACAAAGATGTGTTCACTCGTTTAAAAATATATTATTACTTGCGTAAGCTACATATGTATGTGTCAATATTTATACTCTTATAACTGTGCATTTTATGTATGTTTGTGTGGTATATATATCTGCAAACAACATATGAAATCATTACCTAGGTTGTATTTTCCTATCCCTTTCAACATTCGATTTCTAGATATCGACCAGCTCAGTCACATCAGTTACAGAGGCAGTAGAGCGTTAAAAACGAACGGTGCTGTAATAAGATCATACAAACCACTTTATCTCGTTCTATTTGAACACTAAAGAGCTTACTGTAAACGTATGCATCCTACTGAATAACTAAGTAGAGTAGTCAGAATCGAATTAAGCCTTAAAATATTGTATTTAAAAGGAATTATTCTTCCTATTTTTAAATATGATTTTATTTTTTTTGAAATAAGGTTAAAACAAGTATGTTTGGATACTACCAGTATTTTTATTTGCAAGAATTATGGCTAAATATTATGGATAAAGTTGACAAAAATAAGTTCAACACTAGTATAAAAAAAATATGAAGAACAATGATTTTCCTTGTGAAAAAGTATTTACACAACGGTTTCTAAATTAAAATATAATATTAATAAGCTTTCTATATAATTTTAAAACTATGCATTTACCTTTACCAGTAGATATTGTAAAATAATATAAAACTGTTTGATAATGTTCAGTTTTTAAAAATGTTTCATATTTAAAGTATTTTTAAAGACTTTTTTCAGGCCTTCGCTTGCTACTAGGAAAACAAGCTTACAAATATCTTATATTTTATGCTATCTGAAATGAAATCTGGCATAAAATTTTGCCAAATTGTACGATATTTAAAACTTGGAAAGTCATTAGTCAAAATGTGTTTAATTGCGAGGTAACAATATTGGAAAATAAAATCCGAATATATTGTGTTTTCTTTGTCAGGCTGGGAACTTTCCAAACGAGTCTTGATTTTTCATAGCTTTTGTGAAAAAAAACTTGTTGATAAAACGAAGTTGTAATAAATATTTAATAATATAAAATAGAGTCCCTTCTATTCGTCAAATGCTTCTTTGACTGGATGTAAATAACGCTGGAGTTGTTTTTTTTTATGTTGTGCCGTTAAGTACTGGATTTGTTTTATTTTATAGTAAATATTTTAATGATAGTATATATTATTTATGTAGACTTATTTACTGTAGATTATTAAGAGAAGGAAACCTTCATTGAGAATTTAGTTAAACTGGTAGTAGTGTTTTTTTTTATTTGTCTTAAACATTCCTTTAATAAACGGTAAAAAACTATCAATTAATATTTAACTTGCAATATACAAAAAAAAAAAAAATAATAATAATAATAATTATAAACATTTTGATCTTATTACTATTTGAATATTCTTTATCTAATATAATTTTAATATGAAAAAAGGGTTTAATTAATAATATTTTCATTATATTAATAAATCAAATTTATTAATAGGTTCATTTTAAAAGAATTACTACGATATGTTAATGTCTAAAAGTGTTAGAATTTATGAACCTACTTAAAACATAGACATATTTTATATACTAAATCATAATTCATATATTAAAATTGGAATTTCTTAAAATTAATCGGTTTTCATGGTTAAAATAATTAAAAATATTTCTACAACTATTAATTGGTTCCAGTAATAA
This sequence comes from Zanna intricata, assembly GCA_010016005.3. Classification (NCBI taxonomy): domain Eukaryota; kingdom Metazoa; phylum Arthropoda; class Insecta; order Hemiptera; family Fulgoridae; genus Zanna; species Zanna intricata. Next base: position 4,057 of record JAAAKQ030161957.1, on the reverse strand, counting down.
TTTTCATAAGGTCGCTTGTCAAGACTGATAAAATAGCAGAAAATTACTAAGAAATCCGATTATTTTCTCTGGTATTATATAAATCTTATAAGAAGACTATATATAGCCAGTAATTACAACAAAAAAAGGACCACAAAGAATTTTATTTTCAATTACAACTTTCTTGGGATTAAATCTACTTTCAGCTAAATAAATAATGAGATGAGAAATCTCCTTTTTTTCAAACAAATTACTATGTGATGAAGTAAATAAAATGTTTAAAGCAAAGTTAAAATCCGTTGGTTAAAACAATGCCTAATAATAAAGTAATGAATTACCTTTTATCTTATCTTCGGGCATTTATTGATATTATATTATTTTACGCTAAACATTTAGTATTCCCCTACATCATTAATTTTAAATAATAGTATCCATTATCAGTTTTAGTATGTAATTGATACTGAACAAAATTTTTTAATTGTTAGAATGAAAATAGATTAAGTATCAAATTTTAGAAGCGATGTAAAAATAAATGGGATTCGAAATTTTTTTAACGAACACTAATTTATTACTTAATGTTATGAATTATTATAGACTATGAAATACAGATTAAGTTTTACCCATAAAATTGATTTTTAGTTTTTTTTTTTTAATTTACAGCAGTAGATTCTAACTAATGCTGTAAATTAATAAGGAAACTAATTGCAGTAGTTAAAATGTAAAATAAAACAAAGAGTTTAATTTAAAAAAGAATGAATTAAAAAACCAGTAAACAATCACGATAAAATATAAGAAGGATTGTTTTAAAATTATATTATTTTATTTTTCTACAATATTTGCTTGATGACTCGACTATTGTGCAATCTACAGCTTTCTCTTTATCTGTTTACCATCCGGAACTACCGATTTTTTAATGTCTCTTTTTTCTGTACAGCCTCCGGAACTACCGTAAGGTATTAATTCAGAGGATGAATGAGTTTGATGTATATGAATGTGAATGAAGTGTAGTCTTGTACAATCTCATGTCTACCACTTTTGAGAAGTGTGGTTAATTGAAAACCAACCACCAAAGAACACTGGTATCCACGATATCTAGAAATATAAATTCGTATAAAAATAATTATCTTTACTAGGATTTGAACCTTAGAACTCTCGACTTCGAAATCAGCTGATTTGCGATGTCGCGTTAACCAAGAGACCAGTGGGTATGCAATATAATGCGTTTTATTTTAAGTTCCTTTTAATCTAAGAAAACGTTTGGAAACTGTTTACAAAACATAAACGTCGGAAAGTTGATATAAATCTTTTGTATTTATTTTAATATTTATATTCAAAGTACGAAATGAAGCAAATAAGTTGGCACTCCTCGTATAAGGAAAGGTTGGACTCACTTTTTTTTTTCTTTCTTTTTTTTCGTAGGAGGAGGAAAAAGCTCTTCCAGCCGTTGTGTGGGGCTCTCATCCACTAAAATACCTCCCCCTTCTCCTCCGAGGGGGGCCGGAATCGCCTCTCGGCATAACATCAGCCAGCCCTGGGTGTCGTGGAATAGATTACCCCTGCCTGCTACCCTTCCCGTTTGGGCTCCCGCAGTGGAGCCCCCCTTTGGGGTCTTCTTGGAATCCTTAGAGCGCGGTGACTCCCCGCTTGTCGGAAGCCGACACGTTCCTCCTCCAAGAAGCTGCCCTTCCCGCCCTACACCTAGCCTAAAGGAGCGGCATGCGCATTTAAAAATACGCGAGTGCCCCTCCCCCTCCCGCTCACGACCTCTCAAACCTAAGAGGGGCCCAAATGCTTCGTCGGAAATACTCCGACCCAGTACATTCTTGCTTGTGTCCTGGGCCAAAGCATCCTTTGCAATCAGGCTGCCTCCCATGCCCTGGTCGTCGCCACATTTCGTTCCCTTTTTTTTTTACGCCGTAACACGAAGTTACTCCCTCTTTTACCCTAAACTAAACTAACCTATCTTCCTCCTGTAAGGTTGGACTCACTTAAGAGTAGTAATTCATTTTTTTAAGGTAAAACAAAATTTAATTATTAATTTCGAATTCATTTTATACGTAAACAAAAAAAAAGTAATATTTTGTTTCTTTACTTTGTTTCGAAACGAAGTAAAATGATAGGTCATTTTAGATTATTCTATATTTACATTTCTGCAGTAGTTCATATTTTGTCTATTAGACAGTAAATAAGGTATATTAATTTACTGTGTATGTTTAAATACATAGTTCAATGTTGCATATAATCTAATTATCAACCATCTGCAATGAAAGTTAATTTTTGTTTATATCGTAACATGTATGTTTTTACTCCATTTAAAACAAATCTTTTTGTATACTAATTTATAGATTACTAAAGAGTCAATGCTTTTATTTTATTGGCTGCTTTGTATATTTTTAAGACGTAGTAGTTGAGGTTAGTTTGTCAGGGAATGAAAAAGCTTTAGGGATAAAATTCTGAGAAAGTATTTGATATTTTAATTGATGAACATACAGGGCGGTGAAAGAAATGCCACAACTTTAAACTGTAAAGATTATATTCGAACCTGGTCGTAATTAGAATGAAGAATGTGCTGGGCGAGACACGTGGTGAAGGAAAGAGTAGTTGTTAGGGTTTTTAATGAGACTTCTAAGTAGGCCCAGACGACGTTGGGAAGATAATTCTGGGTTTGATCTGGAGGAAGTCGAATGTAGCGATAGCGATCACGTCCAGTTGGCTCAAAATAGGAAAATGCTGAGGACTTTTGTAAGGGCAGCTATGAAATTTTTAATTCCTAAGGCAATGAAAGAAGTAATTGATAAAGTAAAAGAGTTATTTTTTATAGACATATATAATCTACATAAGACAAACACAAAATTAAAAAAAAAAAATCTTAGCAAAAGCAATCATAACCGGTTGAGATATTGATCGATCCCATAGAAGCAACTCTTTCTCAAAAGATTTTTAATTTTGTTTCTTTTGTGAATGTTAATGTTTTTCTAAAGTGAATTATTTTTGACATTCTATTTTGGAATTAGATACCAACTGGTTAAGAAAATTATTCCTTTCCGATTTTAGTATAATTTAAATTTATGTACTCAGGAAACTGAGCTGTAATAATTCATAACATATTGCTTTAATCGTTTTTCAAGAAATACTTAATACTCTTAGATTGTAGCCCACGGTTTTAAAAATATACTATTAAGAAAAAAATTTTTCAATTTATAAATATTAGAGAACAGGTTTTGGAATTGAATTTTCCAAACTACGTTGACAAATCACAATCCTACTGAAAGTGATGTGTAAAACAACGTAAGAAGGTTATTATTATTGGTTATATATCTCAATCATCTAATCAGTAAATAATTTCTGCCTAGTTTACCGGTGTTCTTTGGTGGTTGGGTTTCAATTAACCACACTTCTCAGGAGTGGTCAACGTGAGATTGTACAAGACTACGCTTCATTCACATTCATCCTCTGAAGTAATTCCTTACGGTAGTTCTGGAGACTAAGTAGAAAAAGAGAGAAAGTTTATTGTTAAATAATCAGGTTGTTACCTAAAATGTAGTTGGTGATTTACATTTCTGTTTATGGAATGATTTACGGCCAGATTATTTTGATAGAACCGGTCTTCAGAACACCTTTGTCGTAAAGAAGACAAGCGCAACATGTTCCATTGTAATAAAATTGGCAGAAATTATTGTTTTAGAAAACAAAATATTCATAGATAAAACAAGTAATAAAACAAAAAAAAATAGAGTAATATAATAACAATTTTATTCATAGAACAAAAAATAAAATCGGACTATGAATATATACTGACTTCGGATACATTAAAAATCTAATATGGTAATCTTGTGATTGTAATCATTTAATTTTTTATCTTGCACAATTTGCTAAGTATTGGTGTTTACTACTGCTTATCTAATATTGGTCCCGGGTTCGAATCCGGTCAGGCATGGCATTTTTCACACACGCTAAAATTTATTAATCTCATCCTCTGAAGATATACATTAACTGTGGTTGCGGGGGGTTAAAAAAAAAATATTAGTACTCCATTTAATGGAATAAAATAAGATACGTTATCAAAGCTTTATTTATG
>JAAAKQ030161946.1:0-10373 GCA_010016005.3 Zanna intricata | reverse complement strand
TGTGTGTGTGTGTGTGTGTGTGTGTGTGTGCGCGTGTGTGTGCGCGCGTGCGTGTGTTCGATTTAAGCTATTATTTTAATTAGTGTCGACCGTCGCCGCTAGTACTGCCACATCCGCGTGAATTATATACGGTTTGAACGTGAGCTTTAGTATGAATTATTGAATTAAATAAAAGAAAAAATATTTAAATAAAAAGATAAATATTTCAAATTAAGTTGTGTGTTTAAGCTGTACATTAGGAACAACTGTGGTGTCAGCTTTTGTTTTTTGTCTTTTTTTTTTTTTTTTTTAATTCAAACAAGAACTTAAAAGTGTTTTATTTTCAAAAAAACAATAAAAAAATTTGAAATAACAAAGTCGCATTGATTGGCAACTAATGTTTTATTTTTTATTTTTTTATTTTTTTAAGTTTACATGAAATACATATGCAATACTGTTCTATTCATCTTCAGGAAAAATCTGCGTCTGCATTTTTTCAGTTAGCCGGCTGTACTTCGTGGTTGCTGACTATGATACTAAGTACTTTTAAAACGGGAAACACGAAATCACCAAAGACTTGGAATTACCTTCATTATACAGATACATTGGGGACACCAATCCTCAAAAATGGAGATTTTTTATGTTATAAATAATCTCTTCCTCCTTAAGGATATACTCGTATAATTATAAATAGTAATTGTATTAGTAGAAAGTATTACAACCATTGCCCTCTCAAAAGACCTTGTAATTAACTCTTCATCACACACACCAAATGAGTTATTAAATAATTGAAAAAACTAAGTAAAGAAAAATAATTTTAACGATAACTTACTTGCAAAAAGTTATTTATATCTTAAAAATATCTACTTATCTTAGATAACAATGGTTTCTAAATGGCTTAGAGTGAGACAAAAGATTTAAATTCATTGTATCAATAAGACTCAAAGTAAAAGGCTTCTGTATCAATTAAATAATTTTACATTACTCAGATCAGTTCCAGAAACAATTTTAAAATAATTTTAATTAATAATTTCGTTAATGAAAATAAATACATTATTAATCTACAGAATATAATTATTGATGAAAATCATAAATTTTCAGTCAAAAAATATATACAAGAAAGTTTTTTGTATTGTCTTTAGAATAAAAAAATTGTCCTCATAAGCATTACCAGAATAAAATAAATTGCGTTTTAACAAAATTTTTAATTTAATGTAATCTTAGCAGCCGAAAAAAATAGTAAATTTAGAACTTAAAAAAACAATAAAAATATGAATAATTTAATTATAAAAAATAAATCCTTCAGACTTTATTAACAATGTAAAAGTGAAATATTATAGTAAATAATTTCCAGCAAGCCTGTAAAAAAAACAAAACAAATAAAAAATAATAGACAATAATAATAAACACAAGTTAAATTTAGTGTTAGTTACGATTGTTGATAAATATTATTTTATTTAATAATTCATTTTACTTGTGTTGAATACCATTAGAAAACATAAACAAAGATAAATTTGTTTATGAATGCATATATTTTCTTATTTTTTTAGTCGCTGAATAACTCACAATAAAGTAATTATTGTAAAAGCCGCAACAGTAAGAGTTTATTCAATAATTGTTAAAAGCCTTTTTAACATTGTGTAATAAATTTCAATTAGTCTGGGTATCACCACACCTTCCGTAGGATTCTCGAAAATAAAATCCATTTAACTTGCTTTAAGATACTGTTCTCGATTCTATAACTCTTTTCTAAACAATATTTGTTGTATTGTCAGCAACTTTAAAACCAAAAAAATTAAAAATACTTTATTGTTCAGCAAATAAGGTAAAGATTTTATAAATAAAAAATTGTTGTTTACTTAAAGAAATTTACTAATCGACTGGAAGTACCAGTTTTGAATCGCGCTGAATAAATAGTCACGTATAACTTCGTCTGTTCCCTCAACTGATAAATGGGCACCGTTTGAGGGCTCTTAATAATAGAATGTTCAATAAATATGCACACACACAGAGAGAGAGACACTATATATATATATATATATATATATATATTATATATATGTATACATATCGCTTCACTGAAGTAATGAAAAAAAACTGGAAGTGAATAATTAAAAATATAAAGTGCGAATAACTGATTTTTTTTTTTTAAATACACTCGAATATATTTTATTGGTCTACATAGAATTTTATATTGTACTGATCTAACGAGAAGTAGACTAAGGATTGCGGCTTCTTCGCGCCTCATAATATAAACCTAGCACTACTAACTAATACGAAACATTTTGTTTCGTATTATAATCGTATAATAGAAATTATATTGATCACAAAAAATTTTAGATCGATTACAGCAAGTATTTTTACCGAATAATAAACAAATGACATTAAATAAAATTATTAAATAATCCTGAATATTTTATGCTTATGTTTAACTTACCGATTAAAACTCAATTTTCTTGTGATAATGATTCAGTCAGGTCTGACTCGTCTTCAGATGCATCGTGTGAGCACTCATTATCCCTGAACTCCCTACTATCATCTTCATCCAAAGAAATAATCAAGCAGTCCATCACTTCTTCGACAATACTGTTTTTTTTTTTTTTTTCAATAACCGTCTTCCATTTTTGTTTACTTGCCAACAGTCTTCAATCGTGACATTTTTTATTGCTTCATAATAGTATTTTTCAACTGAGATAACGAGAAGTCCGTCGTTATATTATGCTCCGCATTATTTTCTTTATTATACTCCATGGAGTTCTATTGGGTTTAGTTCACATTTATAAAGCGATAACCAAACGACACTTTGACCATAGGATTTAAGGAATTCATCGATAATGTAAATCTTTTCTTATGGTTTGTGAAATCCTATCAGCTGATATAATTCAAATTTTCTCATGATCATCGAACTCAATATTCGTTGTTCTTGCAGCCAAGTTACCATGTTCTTTTTAACCGAATATTTCGTGAGGGGTTTGGTAAGTTGTTTGCTATGATAGGAGGCACGTCAATAACATCAACGCTATTAGCAGCTATATTACTGACTGAAATAAATAAATTCGTATCTTCCAATATAACCAAGTTAGTTACCGATCAGACAGTAAACAGAGAAGTTTTTCTTTAACCCATTTCTGAAAATTATCCGAATCCATTTGTCCGTGATAGTCACCACATGCACTACAAGCCTTATAAATAAGAAAGGTCCAATCAAAAACACCATCTTCTGAACCCACATGACCAACAACTAAAAGATTAGAAGAACTGTTTTCGGTAAGTACTCCAGGCTCTAATTCAGACTGCCAACATTTCTTAAACGTAAGATTAGCGTCTACCCATGATTCATCGATATATATAATTAGCTGGGATTAAGTCCTTTTAGTTATCATGTATATGGTGAGCATTTTTTATATGTAATTTTACATACCTTGCTGAGAATATACTGATGAAGATATATACACATAAGAAATGAGAGATAAGTACCTTCTTGATAATTCTATATTAAAGAAGATGAATCCCAAGCAATGAGAGATATGTGCATGTTCAAAAGAAATAGGATATCAATAGACATTCTACGAAAATTATTTGCAAATCAAGTGTATCGATGTGTAGAATGTTTAAATTACTGAAAAAAAATTCACAATTTCAATAAATAAAGTATTATAGACCTACACTCATCCTCTGATTGTTATTATTAAAAATTAATCAATAAGACTTAAAAGGAAAATAACCTTCATTGAAGAACAGTCGTACAAGATACAACTCAAGACATAATTGCCCAGGAAAAGGAGAAATAGAGCGTTTTGACTGCGTACTATTCTCACCAGTTTATTTGAACCAAGGAAGTTTTCACAGAAAAAGAAGAAATATAAAATAAATTTGTTGGCGTACTAAATAAAATAAAGAATCATATGTTGTATGTTTGTTTACTAATGTGTAGTTTTTTGTTAATTACAAACAAATTAAATTTTCTCATTTGAAGAACCGTGTGATTGTATAAGAATTTTATTATTTACTACAGAATAGAATACATTTATCTATCTGATTTTAGATTCCAAATATAGTGGTAGCACATGTAGAATTGTAGAACACTCTGAAAAAAATTTGATTTCTTAACTTCATGCCTCAGATTTAATATCAAGGAACTAGAGAAGATAGGAAATATATAGATCGATTGATGTATATTACTAACCTCGAAAGTGCTATTACTTCAAACTGAATTTTATCTTACTGACCAGGCTCATAACGATTATGTTGAAAATTTCAACCTCTTGCTTTACGAAGAAGATGGATGCAGTTTCTGAAATTACTTTCACGAAGGAATCCTGTCGCTCTAGATGAAGAAATTCGTTGTGATGTGAAAAGAAAATAAGCAGTGAATACTTACAATTACTCTGGAAAGAAATGAGTGTTGGTGGTCATCACTTAGCAGAGTACTTTTTCAAAATTCTTTCAAAACCATTCATTAACCATAACTTTAACCATTCATTATTGGTTAAAATTACAACAGCGATATTTTTCAGTTAAAATACAATGGTTCAACAGTTGCACCATCAACATCAGAGCCGTCCTAAGATATTCGGCGCCTGTGGGCTACTAAAAATAATGCGCCACTCTTCAAAACAAAGATATTCATACATATAATAGTTTCCATTTCATTAAGAACAGGTTATTAGTTATTTTTTCTTGAAAAGATTTTAAATAAAAATAACTAATAATAAAAATATTATCTAACGCCAATAAAAATTTCTGCCCCATAAAGGTTTGCGCCCCGAGGCAATAGCTCATTTAACCCTGTGATTAGGGTTGCCCTGATCAACAATATACACTGTTAATGTTAGGGCCTCTGATTAATCTAATTTTAGTGTCTGCAAGACTGAAGAAAAGAGGAAAATGTATATTCTATTTTATGTTACCATATAGTAAAGTTTTTTTTCCACAATTTAGTATTTTCACTAAATCTCAATTGGAAACTTTATAGGGTAGTGGAAGAGGTGCTGAAATGTTTACTAATTGTGTTTACCTCAAGTAGGGAAACTGCCTTTGATCAGGGTGTTAAAAAACACCCTGATCAAAGGTAGTACCCCACCTTAGGCAGCAGAGAACCGTACTCTTCTCAATGATGAAAACCATTCATTTGGTTTTGTTGTTAATTTAATCTATTTCTAAAAGAAGCTTACTTTCAAAACGTCGAGTTAACATTATAGATCTTTATCATATATTATTGCCAAAAAAAGAACACACTCACTGTATATTTCAACCCACAGAGAAAATTAGGAAATTTTTAAGAACACAAATGTTGATGATATTGAATTTGAATCTGACAACTAATTAGATAAATTTATTAAGAATATCAATAGTAAAACTGACGAACTTAAAAAAACTAGGAGTTTACAAATTTCAATAGGTTGTTTTGACAAAGTTTATACTGGATAGACTAGCAGATGTTGTGAAAAAAACATATAAGGGACAACAAATCTTGTTTTTACAATAAGATATGGTCTAACTATTCTTCTCATTTGATTATTAAGAATCATCTATATATTTCATGTCTTTTTCGTTATATTTTCTTTTAGCTTTAGTGTTCTGTCTGAAACATTTGAAAATGGTATTTTTACCGAAATAGCTACTGTGGTTTTAATTTTTTATTAATTTTGTGAAAATAAAATTATCCATTAGGTTGTTTTCTTTTATAAAAAAATTTGAATGAAGGCTTGTTGTTCCGTTAAAAAAATTATTTCAAAAGTTTCAGAACTATTTTTCAAATATTATGATAAAATATTAAACTGTTGTTGTTAAAACTGTTAATTTAATTAATATATCCGAAATATTTTACACAAGGAATATTATATTAGTATTAATGTTGTTAACATTATTATTGCTTAGTATCCGTACTAATTTGTTACTCGTACTTTATCTTAAGAGCTCACTTTAATATTTTAAAGTAAGACATAACCAAGTTTTTTTCTGAGATTAGACAATTTAATCCGCTGCGTTAGATAAAATGTTTACTTAAATTCAAACGTATAATGAATAACAGGAAAAATCCAAACAATTTCCTACTGTTCTTCACCTTAACCCGAATTTCACTAATATCGTAAAAGTAGCGTGTTCAAAGGAATGAAAAGATAATACTTAAGTTGTATTATTTACACATCACTGTAAGTGACAATTTTTAATTTTTATTTAATTTTGTTTATAACTCTACCAAACCTATAAATATTTTGTCAAGTTTTACAAATATTAATCATACATAAGTAATAAAATGTTGTTGAATACCGATATTTTATAATAAAACACAATGAAAAATAAAACAAACTCCTTGTATTTAAATTCAACTTCATCAAAGTAACTCTTGCAATAAAAGCTTTTCGCTTCAAAATCAAAGAATAAAGCACAAAGAACATGTTTGTGATTGTGGCTTTCAAAAGTATACTATATCCCCTTTTCTGAAATGTAAACTACTGTATTGGTTATTCTGCTAGATTTACAGTGGTTTCAATCACTGTTTATTTAATCGTGGTTGTTTCTACTCGTGGAGCATTCAATGTTTTATCAATTCGAAAAATAAAGTGAAAAAAGTAAATTACACAAATCTTCGGTTATTTTGTACTTTAATGTTAGAAAGATTGTATCATTGACTGTAAAAAAAAAAAATATATTTTTAAGCGACTTGAAAAATATAATACTGCTCGTGGAATTTCCTTTAAATCTTGTAATTTAATCAAAGAAGTTGTATTTCATGACGATCACAATTACATATATTGTTTTTACAAATTTGTTTTCTGTTTTTAACTTCCTCTCAACGCATTATTATGCGGAAATTTTCCGTCAGTCTATCTTAACCGGAATATATCAGAGAATTCTTGTGGCATATAAACCAAGTTTATGTCTCCCGTATAATTAGCAACCATTTTGATTTATCAGACTTTTTGGGTGATTTAAATTAAATACAATAATGAAATTCGAAAATTTTAGTTAAGATTCTGTCACAATTTCTTTAATATAGAATTTCAGGATGTAATTCCTCAGTAAATTGGCTGGTATATATTTACTCATACTAAATTGTTCATCTTGTTTGAATTTCATATGTGGAACTTATATAGAATGTACCGGGTGATTTAGCTCCGTACCATTTTCGTGTTTCTAAACATGCTTGATCTACTAACAGCTGATTACGACTAACTTACCTATCCCGTTCTTTTATATCAATTACCTTAATTTTTCCAGAAATACAATTATCCAATCATTATAGTACCAATTATTATACATTAGATACAATTTTTATTCTTAAAATAAAAATTCATCTGCATTTGAAAGAACGGCTGTTAAAGTTATTTAATTGATTCATTAATATAATGTACTAAAATATCTTTACGCCGAAGTTTAATTTTAAATACGATAACCGTTTTTCCCCTATCATTTTTTCATTCAAGAAAATAATACTTTAATAATTACCCAAACTTTATATTAGTTCAAATTCAGCAATTTATCCAAAAATTTAGATAAATCTTTAAAAATAGTTAAGTTAAAAATAGTTAGTAATCACTTATTATAAAAATAAGAAAGAAAAAATAAAGATATTTATTTATTTTTAAACAATATACGGAACTGCGTTTTCATGTTTTAAAATCACGTATAAAATAGACGCTTTAAAATTTAATCTATTATTCGAATGTACATATGAAAAATTCAAAATGATCAAATCGATAGTCAAGATTTGACTTTTAAAACTAAAAATATTCCCATGTATAATCGTAATGATATAGATGAAACGTTTGAAAAAATATTGGTTGAAGAATCTGAATTTCAAGATTCTGGTCTTAAACCAGGCAGTTACTGGTCTTTAATCAGTATTGATGGTTTATTATTGCCTATAAATAAATTTAAGCCACTACGCGGTTCTTCGTACATAGATTTACCAGATAAAAAAAAACATAATATGCTATGTAATGTTAAAAATAATGATGATTTCTGCTTAAAATTGGCTATTTTACCGAACCATGAAACCAGTAATAATCCGCGCTTAGATAAACATTATATGTTACTGGATAAATTTAATTTTAACATGTTCATTTTTCCAGTCAAGATACAATATATTAAAAAAATTGAAAACGCTCACATTGTTTTTACAATGTATTTGCAATAATAGATTATGATGATGATGATAAAGAAGTTAAACCTTTAATAAGTTTGCGAAATTGAAAATCCGTACCATTTTAATGTATTATATTTAAGGAATATTGATAATTCACCCTGTTGCTACATAAAAGATTTTTTGTGATTAGTTAGATCTGAATTGACAAAATGTAAAGACGCAATAGATATATGTAAACAGTTTTACATTTTATTATAAACACAGAAATAGTGAAGATTGAAAGCCTGTTTATAATGCTGTATTTTCAATCAGCCACCACATATAAAACTGCCAAAATCGAATGAAAATGTATTAAAATTTAAAACAGAGAAATTCAATTTTCAATACCTCTTGTAGCACATGTTGATTTTGAATGCATATTAAATCCAGCATCTTATTATCCAAAATATACAAATTGCTATAGTTATACAACACACGATCGCAAACTGCTGAATTATTGTCTACGTTTCGTTTGTCATGAATTAGTTTATAACAAAATAAAACTAATTTTACAACAAAAAAAACCTGTACTGTATAGAGAAAGAACGCGCTGGAAATTTTATAAAAACCTTATCTGATTTCACAAATCAAAGTTTAGAAAAAATTATACATATTAAGGTGACAACACTTTCAACTGATGAACAAAGAAGATTCGACAATATCAAGAAATTTGAAGTGTATCAAACATCATTTGGAGGTAAAGTAAGTATGTTAGAAATCAATGTCATTTTACAGGTCGATATAGATCGTCATTGGGTAACAGATGTAATTTACGCAGACAAGTACAAAATACCATACCAATATTTATTCACAATTTAACCGGTTACGATTCACATTTTATAACAAAACAATTAGATTATGACAAACAAAATGTAAATTAAAACTACTGAAAATATAAAATGTTTACAAAAAATAAGATATCTGATATTTTGAGTGTAAAATTTGTAGACACTTTTCAGTTTATGTCTTTAAGTGTGAAAAATTAGCATCCAATTTACCAAAAGAATTATTTAATCATGCCAAACTACATTTTACAGCTGATGATTTACGATTAATCACGAAAAAGACAGTCTATCCTTATGATTATACTAATCCTTGGTCAAAACTAAATAAAACACATTTACCAGTAAAATAAATATTTTACAGTTCATTAACCGATTTACGTACTACTGACGATGAATATAACATCTAATTCTAAATCATTATGTTCAAGAGAATATCACATTGATGCGGCGCATTATATTTCGGCCTCGGGTTTCGGTTCTGATCCCATGTTATATAAAACTAGTATTGAATTAGAACTATTTACTGATACTGACGTGTATAAGTTTGTTGAATCCGGTAAGGTGGCATATTAACTTGTATTGAAAAACATGCTGTAGCAAACAAACATCTTGTAAAATATAATAGCGTCTACAGTAAATATGTAACTTATTTTGACGCCAATAACTTATACGAATTTATTGTGAGTCAGTGTTTTCCATATAAAAGCTTTAAATGAATCGACAAAGAGCCGGAAAAGTACACTTTTAAAACAACAGACGATAAAATTACGAAAAAAGCAAAAGTCATAAAAAAATATATAGTACAAAAAAAACATTAGTTTTAGTGATTATTAGCACTGTCTTGAAGAAGATTTGAAAATTTACAAGAGTATGACATTGTTTAAATCGAAAAAAAAACACACGATAAACATACAATTACAAATAAACTGGACATTTTTTAACTACAATGACATAAGTGTCGCTATTGACAAGTTCAATAAAATAGCTTGGGAACATTACAATATATCACTGGAACTGAAGAAATTATTATATTAATCGACATCCATTTTGTTGCTATTTTCAATTTCTCTAATTACATTAATTTTATAATATATGTTAATTTTGTTTGTTGCAAATTTTGCAACCAAATCTCATTAAATATTTTTTGATCGTGACAAGATGATGAGATAAGGTTTTAGATTTACATTGTTTACAAAAACAATATAAGTCCAGTAATGTACAGTTTAATATTACGTTTTAAAAAACTTATCAATTTAATGTTTGGTTTTTAATATTTTACAAACTCTACATCATGAAAATTGTGACCATCATTCATTTTTTTTAGCTCCTTAAAAGTATCTATAGTTTAGTTAATTTATTCCACATATGATTTTGTAAGTTTAATAAAACTTTGTGATAAAAACATTTTACAAAAATGTTTTTTGATTATTTATTTTTTATTAAGCGTCATTTCATTAGTATTGCCGGCCTCCGTGGCC
>JAAAKQ030161924.1:0-12698 GCA_010016005.3 Zanna intricata | reverse complement strand
TACACATCATCCTCATTCATCCTCTGAAGTAATACCTTACGGTGGTTCCGGAGGCTAAACAGATAAAGAAAGAAGGTCAAAACATGTAGCTGAAAACACAGCTGTGTTGTATGTATTAAGCATTGGAATTAGGAATGGATTAATTTTGTTCAGTCTTAATGCCTTAAGTTTATTAACACTGTAGTCTCAAAATGCGTCAAAATTATGTAAATGAGCAGATGCCTTTTGACATGTACAAGTATGTGGTGAGTTTACCGTCAGATCAAATAGAAAAAAATATTACACCTATAATTAAAAAGGCATATCAATTGTACTTCAGTGTAAAATTGGTGATCAGGATAAGACATGGCTCCTCATATAGTATGCACTAATTTTTCCGTATGTTTAAGATGGCTAAAAGATACACGGAAGGGGTTTCCAAATGTTACTTTTGTTTAACAAGTGAGACTGGAATTTCTAAAAATATCTAACTATACTATAAAGTATCCTTCTTTGCAATCTGTAATCAGGCCTGTACATCACAGTGAAATTCCGGTTCGAGCCACCTGTGAATGTATGTTTCGAAAGCAGCGATGAAGAATCAGGCAGTACTGAAAAAGACAACAATTATTTTGATTTTGAATTATCTTCCAATAAGCCACATCTTATATCACAAAGTGAATTAAATGACTTGGTTAGGGATTTAAATTTATCAAAAAATCAACTGAACTGTTAGGATCAAGACTGCAAGGTTGGTATTCAGTTCAAAAAATACAAAACTTTCAGCTTTCGAAGCCGACAAAAAGAACTTTCTCAGTATTTTATTGATGAAAATAATTTGGTTTATTGCACAAATATTGATGAGCTTATGTTGCACTTAGGACAAGTTCATAAACCTGAGAACTGGCGCCTTTTCATAGATTCGTCCAAGTATTGTTTAAAAGTGGTTCTATCACACAACAGTAACAAATATCCTTTGATACCAATCGCTCACAGTATTAATTTGAAAGACATACAATGTGATGAAAGATGTTCTTGAAAAAATAAATTACAAAAAACATAGCCGGAACATATCGGTGATTTGAATGTTATAGCTATTTTGTTAGGCATGCAATTAGGCTATACTAAGTACAAGTGTTTTCTTTGCAAACGGGACAGCCGAGCTAGGGATAAACATTATGTTACCAAAGCGTGGAAGAAACAAGACAACTTAATTCCAAATGGGAAAAATATTATTCATGAGTCCTTATTTGTGGCCAAAAAAAATTTACCCCCTCTCTATTTCAAGCTAGGACTGATGAAACATTTTGTAAAACCAATGACGAAGAATAATTCTGGATTTTTGTACTTCAGACAGAAATTTCTGAAAGTGAAGAAAAGATTAAAGAAGGAATATATTTGTTGGTCCTCAATGTTTCAAAAAAATTATATGCTAAACTGAAGTTAATTTATTTTTTGTACAAGATAAAACAAGTTTTCCTGTAAAAAAAAAAAAAAAAAAAATGGCTGCAAGTAGTGGTTGATGAACTAAAATTTATTGTCAACATCTTTATTAAAAAAAAAAAATAAACATACTATACGTATAAGAGTCGCGCTGCATTTTTGTTTATAACAATGAAGCAGTGTGAGCATTCCTTCTCATTCATTTACACTCAGCCAGACTCTATTTATCTGTTTACCCTCCAAAACTATCGTAAGGTATTACTTCAGAGGATGAATGGAGGATGATGTGTACGAATATGAACAAAGTGTAATCTTTTACAATCTCAGGTCTACCATTCCTAAGAAGTGTGGTTAATTGAAACCCAACCACTAAAGAACACTGATATCCACGATCCAAATCCATATAAAAATTTTTATCTTTACTAGGATTTGAACCTTAGAACTCTCAACTTTGAAATCAGCTGATATGCGATGTCGTGTTAACCACTAGACCAACCCGGTGGGTACTCATCCAGACTGAAATAATTGATTGTACAAGATTACACTCATTCACATTCATACACATCATCCTCATTCATCCTCTGAAGTAATATCTTACGGTAGTTCCGAAGGCTAAACAGATAAAGAGAGACTGAAATAATTAGTTCAAGTAATGGCAACCAATACTCTCGGCCACTCTTTTACAGGCAACCATGCCTTATCATGTTATTCAAAAAAAGTACTAAAAAATTAAACTTCAATTTGGTATATAATTTTTTTTTTTTTTAAATACAATGAACGTAAATAATTAACAATAACATATCTGTTTATACCTAGCAACTTGGAGGTTACGGCTGACTGACAGCCGGCAACAATTTTTTTTTATATTCTTCACGTCATTTTCTTTCAAATGACGTTTAATTCACTTTAATAGAGTTTCATTAAAAAAAAAGATACCTGCAGAAATCAGCTGCTGGATCTTGTACCATAATAAACTTTATTTTGATGTCATCAATCAGTCCCTTGTCTTTCAGTTCTTCTTTTAAGTTCTTTAAATACTACAATTTTTTCAGTTTAACTACTATAATTTTTGAAATAAAATATTGTTTAATTACTTTTAAACAACTTACTACTTACTTTTATATATATATATATAAAATTTAAACACAATAAACCTTTTAAATTTAAAAAAAAAAATATCTCTTGTAGGGATATTTTCTTAAATTAAGGACCTATTTTCTTATGCATATTTTTTAACAAGTAACAAATAATATTTCTAATATTTAAAAAAAAAAAGTTTTGCAAAATCACATCCCCATCCACAAAAATGTTCTAAATTAACTAGTTTGATAAAGGGTATTTCAATAATGCCAGTATCCGATACACATCTCGTCTTGTCATTAACTTGTAAATGAATTTTTTTTAAAAAATGGTTGAATATCATAATATGATAGAACTTTTATCTTAATTTACATTAAAACAAATACGAATGACATATTTTTTTTTAGTTTTATTGACATAACCAAAAGAGTGACTGATAACGGGTATTTCAATAATGCTGGTATCCGATACACATCTCATCTTGTTATAAAGTTGTAAATGAGATTTTTAAAAGAAAATGGTTGAATATCATAACAAATTAGAACTTTTATATTAGTTTACATTAAAGCAAATATGAATGGTATACTTTTATTTAGTTTATCAATATAACCAAAAAAGTGATTGATAAATTAGTTATCATGATTATTAATTATCAATTGGTCAGCAATATTTGAAAAACCTACTTTTATATTTTTCACTACTTTAAGCTTCGATATAACTAATATGTACCACCCCCCATTGACTATACAATTTCTATAATAACAGATTTTATTATGTGTCATATATGTTCATGATCTTTTAGTGATATACAAACCGGCGATAAATAATGAACACAAAATAATTTAAAAAAATTAAATTCTTACCATGAAACATTAAAATTTACAAATGAAATAGACCATAACAGGAAAACAAATTATTTAAATGTAAATATTAAAATAAATTAAAACAATAAAATAATAACAGGAATATACAAAAAAAAAACCTACTTTTAATTAAATTATTATAAACAAAAATTCCAATCATCCTTGGTCCCAAAAGATTAATATTTTTTAAAAATATTATAGGTAGAGCAGTAAAATGTTAAACAGGAATTACACAAAATAAAAAATATAAAAAAATTTAGCTTTAAAAAATGGTTATCACACCTCACTGATTGATTATATATATATATATATAGTTCCAAACATTTCAATAATACAGACATTACTACATTAATACCTATTAACAAAAATGAAAAAGTTATATAAATTACTCCTACACAAACAAAAAAGTGGAAAGCTTAATTGATGCATATAATGATAATATAAACCTGCTTATAAACCTTATAATCATACAATAAAACATTTAAATTATTATAATGAAAAAATAGATTTGATTCTTCAGGTATTTATAAAATAAAATGTAATAATTGTGAAAAAATATACATTGGTAAAACAAATAGATCTTTTAAAGACCGATTCAATGAACATTTTAGACCATTCAAAAATTAAAAAAATAGGTTTTCCATGTATTGCTAACCAATTGATAATTAATAATCATGATATATTTAATTTGAAACATAATTTGGAAATTATGGAAAAAGTAAATATTGAACATGATAATAATAAGATGTTAAAAATTTTATATCTATGAATATAAACATAAATTCAGCCTCATTAAGTTAAGTTACAGTCAGAAATTTGAGACATTCTTTTAAAAGTTGTTTAAGTTTGTATTATTGATTGGTTTCATTAAATTGGTTTATTGTTGTTATATCATCAACAGATAAAATTTTAAGCTTTAATGAACAAATATTATTTTAATTCTTTTTTTTTAAATATGGTTTTTGTTTTGTGTATATGTAATGTTTTCAAAAAAATTTGTCACTGATGATAGGCCTAGGCTGAAAGCTGTGATTTTTTTAAAAATAAGGTAAGCATGTTTTCCTTTATTCTGTACTTGCATAATGGCTGAATTCTATTTTAATGTTTAATTTTAAACTAAATCTATATACAGAGGAAGTATGGACTACATTAATTTTAATTTCAATAAACTAATATATATATGTTTTATAATAGATATCTACTATAAATAAATAGAAATAACTATGTTATAACTACAACATGATGGCTATCATTAAAGCAGACAGCTGATTTTTATGACTTACAAAACAGACATAAAAAATTGTTCAAAGATACAAGAAAAAAGTATTAAACTTCAGACAATTTAAATAAATCGATTGAAGTACTAATTATTGTAAGGATGAATTTACTGAAAACTTTTTCAACAGTTCTGTTTAAAAAAAAAAAATTACTGTTAGAAAATCGTAAATTGCCAAAAGCAGGGTTTTTTTGTCTGCTCTCATTTTATTTTATTCTGTGTATCACAACTCTCTTTCTTCATCGTGAAAATCTGGTACCTGCCACTTATTATAGCAGAGATCATAAATCACTGTATATGAATATTTCTTCAAAGTGAGAAAACTAAACAGAAACACATCATAAACTAGAATATGCTAAAAACATTTGTAAAAATGGAATTCAAATAAAATAAATGCTATTAAACAATAGAAATGTTTAATTATAAACAAACTTAATAAACATTAACATAGAGATGGCCATAAAGTAATACTATTAACAAACCTTCACTTAAACCTTAAAAAGCGTTTCTCTCTTTTTCTTTTCTTCTCATTAAGCAATATATTATAATAAAAACATATAATATTGTTATTTGTTCTTAAACAAAATAACAATTTTATGATATGACAATATTATTCATAATAATAATTACAATTTTACAAAACTTAAAAACAAATCTAAAAAAATAAACTGGTACATGTTTTTTGACATTTTCACATTTTGTAATGTAACATATAGATGTCATTCAAATTATCACGAATATGTAGAGAATATTATCATGAATTCATAATAATATACTTTCATGTAATTTATTCCACTATTACTTGTAATTCACAAATCTATGTCTGTAAAAACAAGCTGTAATGTAATATTACAATTAAAAGTTTTTTCTTTAAAGATAGTAAAGGTAGGTAGCAGCAATATTAAAAAATACCTAATCTGTAGCATTTTATATTATATACAGTAGTAGTATAACAGCAACATCTTTAAATATACATAATTACCTCTTCAGCAACGTACAAAGATATAGATATATATATATATATATATATACATATACATATATATATATATATATACATTTTACCCAAATAGGAAAAAAATACCACACACAAATATAAAATTTTTAACCAAAATTTCTTTCACATCACAAATTATAACTTTCATGAAATTAAAAAAATTTACTTCAGATTTAATTTTATTAATAAAAAAATATCTGCTATCACCAAATTGTTAAAAATATATTTAATTATTTCAACTGCTTTCTTCTTTAAGTTAAAGGGAACAACTAGGTACAGCAATATTTGTGAGGAGAAAAATCAGTTGACAACAGTTTTGGAAAGACAAAAAGGTACAAAACAGTTAAAGAAGGAAAAGAGCTAAAACGATAATGATTTTCGTTACGATATGAAAGAACAATTAAAAAATTAAGAGGTAAACAGGTTAGAAAAACACTAGTTGTTCAGTAACGCAGTAGAGAAAAACCACCAGATAAACTGAAAATCATTGGTTCAATTTCCAACTAAGTGGTTCATACATCTATTTTAGACCAATTTTTTGTTATTGGATTACATGTACAAACATTGTTTACATATTGAATTTAATTATATTCTACTGCTTTTAGATGATTTCAGAAAAAAGTAATATTCATTTCTGATTTTTTTTCTGTATTAATCTAATACAACAATTTTCATATTGGTTACTATTCTATCAATATCATTTTAGTACCTTCAGTTAGTGGTATACATTTATTTACAAGGTTATGAAAGAATATTACATTCTGTTATACAGTATTCATAGAACTATTTTTTTACAGAAAAAAAAAATCAGTTTAATATCTTTGGATTATTTTATATATTCATGTGAAGATTTATAATGTCAATGTGGAAAATATTCACACCCACTTACCCACCATTGGCTTACATATAAAAATCTTTTAACCCATGTTGAGAGTAATACAACACAGTATAATATGTATAAAATAATTCATTTTACAACAAAAGTTTATTAACTGAATGAATTTATAAATAAAGTACGTACACGCGCGTGCATTGCAAGTACATGAAATTTGTCTGAGGATGGTTAAGGCAATACTTAAAATGAAAGCTTTAAATACAAAAATATATGGTTAATATATGAAGTTATGGTGTTTATTGACTGCATAATAAATGAAAATGAACATTTAAAATGAGTAAAATTACTCATCTAAAATGAGTTCATTCATGTAAATGGCAGAAGTCAAATCTATCCATTACAATGGGTAGCTTTGTTATGAAATCTACTTAATAAATTTAATTATTAAGTTGGATAAGTGCATCTTCATATCATCTAGCTGTTTCATTATACTTTGAACATGTCAATATACAACATTTTAGAAATTAAACAGTTTGAGAAGAAGGATAATACAAAACAGATTAACCTTTAGTAAATAAATTTATCTTGCTACTAAAGATCATCAAAATCCAATTTATTTGGGGGAGTTCCCTTATAAACAGGTAATTAAATTGTTAGCATGCCATGGAAAATGTTTACAACTAGAAAAGTACTATACATCATGATTCCTTGTTATAAAAACTACAGAATGTAATGCCAAGAAAATATATTTTTTAATTTAAATGTTCTACTACTACATAATACACATATACTGATTCCCATTGTTTTTCAAATCTATATATAGAAATAATAAATGATTACAGAAAAAGTTTGAGAGAAGAATAAATAGTTTCAAAATTTACTGATGATTTCTTTAAGCTAAACTAAATATAAATTGGTAAAAATAATGAAGTAGATTTTTCCAATAACACTTTTGGTAAAACCATAAAAACTGAGAACTGTATAACATAACCATACCATCAGTTGCATTCAAATATATTAAATTGTTGTGAAAAAAATTAAAAATTTCTCTTATTGTAAACATTCTATGAAATGCACAATTTCTATTATTTTCATAACACAGTAAACAAAAAACTATATATATATATATATATATAAAACTATATGTAACTATAATTTGATTTTCAATTTGCATTTCTTGTTTGTATATATATTTATATATACAATTTTTTTTTCAATTTTTGGTTGGTGCAGTGATAAAAATAAAGTGATTTAAGATGAGCTGGAAAAAAAGAGATGATCAGCAAAATGATTGAAGGTTAAAGGGTGATATATTTAAAATACGTGAGATTATTTAAATGTATAAATACGTGAGATTATTTAAATGTATAAACAGCAGGAAATATAGGAAGTAAAACTGTAATTGAGACAAATATTAAAGCACATAAAGCAATATAATTAGTTAATATAGAATGTTAAACATAAAAGGCACCAATTTAGGGACTAGACACTGATGAATATCAGTAGAAAGTAACAGGATAAGATAAAAAGAAGTCTTATCCAACTGTAGGAAAATTACAAATAAGAGAGTCTAAAAGAAATAAAACAAGATTGGAATAGACGAGCAGAAAATTTTAAATAACGGGTGCAACTTGAGTAATCAAGTTGTGCATTGATAATTTCAACTCCTAATTAGAAAATTATACTTCCTGTAGTATACATTTGTACTGCTCAGATGTAAAATTACAAATCTATCTGTAGACCAAACAGTTATTAATATATACAAACTAAGGATCAAATAAATAAGTGATGCGACACTAATCAACAACAGACCAACTGAAAGTTACCAATGATTTTATGTGTGGATATGTTTTTCATAATCTGAATACTAATGTAACACACATTTTATCACAATTGCCTTAATTTTTTTTTTTCTAATATGAAGGCAAACAACTAATAACATTAATTAAATTTTCTTATTAGCTGCTAATTAAAAAATAACATTATGATATGTAAAAAAAAAAACAAAAAAAACAAACATAACAATATAAATTTTTATTATTTATACACAAATTTATATATTTTTTAATTAACAATCAGAAATTATTTAAATAATAATTACATTAGAAACAAAGTCATCATAAATAACATCTGTACATACATTATTCTTATTATAATATTTGGCCATACAATAATTAATTTCAGATAAATAAAAATGGAATGCAGCAATACATTTTCTTTAATTATTCAAACTTTTTGTTTTAATAAAACAATATTTAAATGAAAATAAAACCATCACACCAATACAATTATCATTCAGTTTTATTTCTTTTTAACTAATTTGTTCTAGCTATTAATTAAATTAACTAAATTGTAATAATTATAACAATTAACATAAGAATTCAAAATAAAAATTGATACTAAACAATAAAATTAAGTAAATTAAAATCATAACAACAACGAAACTTTCCGTGCTCATCTTTAAGGAGAATCTGTATGTAAAAAAAAAAATTAATAAATAAAAAATAAACATTGTTTATAGCCAACAATATTTTCAAATTTGTTTTCAGTGTGAATGTCTCAACACAACATAATTTTAGAAAATAATATCCCTCATGTCAACATGAACATACTAATAATAATACAAAAAATTAATATAAATTGTACCTCATTTTTAACAGAAGTATTTACATGTATTTTAATATTATAACTAAGGCACTGAAGTGTAATTAATATAAATAAATCTTGAATCGCACCCTTCAGCTTATAAATAGCATAGGTAACATGAATAACAAAATGGGATAAAGAAAAGAATAATAATCAGCATAACAGAAAGGTACAAATTTTTTTATTATCTATTAAAATAAGTAGTTTTATTGATATAAAATTAACATATTTACTGCAATGCACAAGTAGTCAATTTATTTTGTAAGTTATACAGTATCCCATAACTTTTTAAGACTGTGGCTATAAAATCTGTACTACTAGCGCTATCTCCATGAAATTTTGGCAACTAGTCACTACAACCTTCCTCTCCCCCATACGAAGTTTCAAGTCCATCGAATCACATGCAGCTGTGTTCAGTAGCAGTTCATGTGATAGTATCAAAGTGGTCGCGGTCAGAATTTCACAATGAATAAAAATAACGAACATGTTGGGATTAAATTTTGCATTAATCCCGGTAAAAGTGTGATTGAAACATTCAAAATGTTAAAATTGGCTGATGGTAGATCTATTATGTCTCTTGCTACTGTATTTCAGTGGTATATAACCTTTTTGTTGAGGTAGAGAAAACCAAAAAAATTGCATTATCAAAAATTAAGACAATGTTGGTCATTTTTTTTGACTCCAAGGCATCATTCACAAAGAATTTCTTCTTCAAGGTATTTGAAGAACAAATGCACTGTAAATGTTTCATTCTACCAACAAGTGCTGGATCGCCTTTGCAAAAGAACTGCGCGTTAGACCCAAGTTGTGGAGAGATCATTCTTTTTTTCCTCTTGTACAATTATGAGAACCAGCGCATACCACAGCAATTAACACTCAATTTTTGACCAAAAAAAATGGTTCTTGCGCT
This sequence comes from Zanna intricata, assembly GCA_010016005.3. Taxonomy (NCBI): domain Eukaryota; kingdom Metazoa; phylum Arthropoda; class Insecta; order Hemiptera; family Fulgoridae; genus Zanna; species Zanna intricata. The sequence continues at coordinate 2,669 of JAAAKQ030161924.1, read as the reverse complement.
CAGCCACCCACTGTACTCGCCTGATTTGAGTCCCCCTGACTACTTCCTGTTCCCCAAATTAAAGATGGACTTGAAAGGGAAACATTTTGTGTCAGATGAGATACAAGAAGCCATGACAATGAAGTTAAAAAGTATCCCAAAAGATGAGTTTTTGAAAGGCATGATGAAAAGGCTGAAAGATCGTGTGAACATATGTACTACTACTTCTAATGGAAACCATTATGAGTAAAAAATTTGCTGAAAAAAGTTTTGTAATTTTTTTTTCATCTTTTATAGCCACAGTCTTAAAATTTATGGGACACATTGTGTATAACATGTCATTACTGTTAATACCAGAACTTAAATACTCATACAATCTAGAGACCAAGCGTGTTCAAATGTTAGCTAGTCATAAACAACACAGACTGTATCAACTGAATTCTGTTTATTACAAATCACAAAATTTCTGACTGGTGTAAAATGCTTTCATTTTATCCATTTATTTTTTTCATGTAGAAAATATAAAGATAAGAATTTAAACTAAACAATTATGTGACAAAAGATAATAACACAAGTGCTGACTGTTAACATTCAGCTGTTCGTAGATGTGTTGTTTTTCTTTATTTACATTTTTACTGGGCATAAAGTAAGTAGTCTTCTTATTTTAAACGTGATAAATTTATAATTTTTTAAATTTAATTAACACAAAATAGGTGTAATTTTTATACACTTTCATTTATTTGTTTTCATTTTCATGGTACACATTTTTTATAACAATTTTTTATTTCTTTTTTCTTAATAACAGCTTTTTCCTATATACTGGTTCTGGCGGTGATATATTTTAAAAGGTGGTGTAAAAAAAAATCTATATCAGGGTTTAGTACAGCTGGATATTTGATAGTCAATATAAAAAATTATCCTTAAAGGAAATTTACTATTACAAAATTTTGTTTTATATTAATTATTAAACACTTGAGCTATAAGCATAGCTCAAGTAATTTCTGACCACCCAATTCATTTCACTTTTTACTTCTTAATAAAACTACAACTAACAACTCAATACATCATGAATACCCAATTGATAACAATTGATACAATTGATAATAAAACAATAAATATAATTAAAGAAACATTTTCAAATGTCAAACTACAAGGGGAATCATTTGAAATAAAAACAGGTGTAAGACAAGGCAATATTATTCAAGCCTTTAATAAGAGAATGGCCAAAAGAAATTAAAAACCTAAACATTTAAAAAACAATAAAACTAGGGACAAGATCTAAAGGACTTGGAATTGACATTCTGACTTTTATAGATGCACTACTTTCAGCAAAAACAGAAGAAGCGAAACAAAAACTCCAAATCTTAGGAAAAAGCAAATAGGTTCACAAATTTCATATGGAAAATCAGAAAGGCTTTTAACATTCAAATTAAAAATAAATAAATTAAAGTATCAGAAAATAAAATAATCAAAAATGTAAATAAATCCAAACATTTAAAAGTGTGGACTCCAATTCAGGACTAGAAAAAGGAAAAACTAACTGTAAAGAAAATGGAAATCACACTTCACTTAATTGTAGACCAGTATAATAAAAAAAAAAATCCTTATCAAGAACAGCCAAATTAAGACACTAAAAAAGAAATCCTTCCAGAAGACACATGTGGTTAAAAAACACTTCAAACACTCTCTAGCAAAAACAAAAGCAAAGTTGAAGAAAGAAGCAAAATATAAGGATAGAATGCATTTGTAATTTTACTAATAAAAAAAAGGGTGATAAAAACAGATTGAAAGAAACCTTTAACTAAAAATAAATTTTTCTTTCCCATTAAAAAGGATGGTGAATGGATTTCTTTTTTGTTTGATGTATATGCTTACATTTTATTTTAGCTGCTATTGGCGTAGAACAGAACACATGGTGCACCAGGTGGCTGTGCACAGCAAATGAATGATTCATACTTCTCAAACGATTCATTTGTACTAACAATTTATACTTCTTTATATAAATGATTTATCTCAGATTATATTTGTGTTTTGGAAATAAAAAAGGAAAATACTACGGTTACATTTGTGTTAATAAAGTGCAACTCAAGAAACAGCTAAAATCATTCAGGAAAAAATCTTGTGTAATGAAACGAACAAGTAATATTTTCATGGCGGGCCATACATAGGCCTGCCTTTTTTTCTCATATGTCTGAAAGGATACATTTAGGAAATTAATAGATGAATAAAGTTTCAAGAAAAAATAAAACCTAAAAGAAATCTCAAGTGGAGTGAAAATGGAAAGAAGAAACAATGGGATGGGAATTTTTAGGATAAGAAAAAATCCAAATATGTAAAAAGGGATTGAAAGATAGCCTAACATAAAATTCAATTTACATTTTCTAATAAATTTACATAAAAATTTAACATTTTTTGATCAGTTTTTAAAACACACATGTTACTCTTTTATACTTAACATACCTAATTTCAACAGGTAAAAATTTATGCCCAAGAGAAGTAAAACCAAAAACAAATACAGGAATGTATTCATACAGTAAATAAGATTAAATTTAAAATGTACATATTTAAAAAAAGTTTTCTTTGCCAATAATGCAAATAAGTATAGGGGGATAGAGCCGAAAATTTATGACCAGCAAGAGGATTAAAAAAACAATAAAACTATTATTATAATAATTAGTAGGGAAAATATT
>JAAAKQ030161923.1:0-30616 GCA_010016005.3 Zanna intricata | reverse complement strand
AAACTTCTGGTGAGTCACATTTAATCCTATTTTCATGAATAAATTGCCTTAAAATAAAACAGCCTTACATAACAGTTAAATTTTCATCAGATATGAAACAGAAAGCATATTAGGCAGGATTGAATATGTATTAAGTGGAAACGTATACTTGTGTTTTGCCTTTTTGGTCTAAGGACTAAGTAAATAAAATGTTTTAAGAATAAAATCATTTTATCAGTGGCCATATTAAGTGGAGTTATAGTGGATATATATTTAAATTCTATTAAACCACATGGTACAGAATATTCAGATAAGACATATCTTATCATAATTTTTCAAGAAAGTACTTTAGCAAGAGCCTGCATCCTTGGTCATAATTGAAATAATTTGTTATTGTGTAACATAAAAATAAAAATACCAAAATAATAATAGTGTTTGAGGGAAACATTCTTATAAAACAACAGCTAGCAGCATTCATGCTCATTAATACACAATTATTATTATTTTAGTATACACAGTAAAGGATTTATTTCAATCATGACTGAGGATGTGGAATCCCACAAAAGTACTTCAATGAAAAATTTAGTTAAGATATGATAAATTTTGGTATTCTATACTAGGTGGTTTATTTAATTTTAGAATTTAAATATAATTTAATAGTTAACAGAGGAATAATATGAATCTTAAATATATATGTATGTATAGATGAGACGTATGTTTTGAGTATTCATTATCAGCCAAGAACACATGAAACAAGAGTTCCAGTTGAAGATAAAGAAGACATTATACACACTGGATATGAAATGAGATTCATTCTAACTACCTTGCTGTATGAAAGGAATTTCATTATCAGATTATCATTTACAGATAAATTACGATATGTTTTCTAAGTAGGTGATAAAAATAATAATCTCTAATTTGCCTGAAAATTGTGTAGTTATATTAGATAATGTACTTTATTGTAATACACTAGAAAGTACAGCCTCATGTTCCACATTCAAAAACATTGCAATGATATATTGGCTGCAGAAATGTAATAAACGATACTAAAATTAAAACTTTATAAATTAACTTTACTGCATAAAAAAAATGAACAAAATTGATGGAACTATAAATAGAATGTGGCATTGCTGGTTTTACACCTACCAACTTTTATAACCCAGATTTGAACCTTATTAAACTCATATGGGTTAAAGTAATAAAACGGGGTTCTAGTTTTATAATGTTACTTTCCAGACAGCTGGTGTTGTGAAAACGCATAATAAATCAAAATTTGGAAATTTATTTTTGATGACTGAAAAAAATGGTGTCAGTATGTCACAAAAATTGAAAATGAATAATTCATAGTTACAATGTGCAGTTGAAGTTCAAATAAAAAATTTTATTATAAATTTACATGATGACCCTGGAGATGAAAGTGATGGCTACAAAGATATTGCTTAAAAAATAGTTAAATATATAATAATATATAATTATATCTTAGATTAATATTTTCTTTTAATAGAAAAAATTTACATTTATTGTAAGTAAAAACCATCATATTCAAGTGTTATTAAATTATAATTGTAAAATAAGATTTTAGCAAAGAGAAACTGTGTAAGAAGAATTTCCAGTAACAGGAAATATTTATTTTTACAGTGAGTTTAAAAATACATATTTTTTAATTTTTTTTTTATAGTTCTAATTATACACGCCATTCTCTGTATGGCTACTAAAGGCAGTGTGCTTGTTTGGACTAGTCAGTTTGTCCAGTATAATAATTCACATCTTTTCATAGGTTCAATTAACATAAGTCTTTCAACCATGTTCAACGTGTTTAACCCTCTTTTATACAGACAGGTTAAATATTATATTCTATACCTGCAGATCTGATTAAGAACAAATATGATGCGGAAAGCAAAGAAGGGACCTCTTTTCGGGAGGATAAAATTTTCAGTACAAGCAGTTTGTTGGTTGAAGTCAAAAATATTGATTTTGGATTTTGATTGCTTACTCTTTTCTAAACAAGCGTATTAGGTTATTATAGTGACAAAAATCTGATAAATACTTGAAAGTAATCACTTTTAGTTGGCTATGTTGGCATGTGAAAAGATACCTCTTGTCATTATGGTGCAAGAGCATGGGAGGGACAGCAGGTCCCTTTTCCAAGTATTGTGTTGTAAGTTTCAAAACAACATTTTGCTGCATTCAAGTTGAGTTTGGCCAAACTTATTCAAATTTCTCTTCTACAGAGGTGTTGGTATTTTTTATTGTTCTTCCGACATCAGGTCCCTTTCCAGTTATGAAAAATAAAAATATTCACACTTCACCAATAAGAGATCCCTGTTCTATTTAAATTTAGTTATTAACTTGCCTGAATCAACTAAACCTATAAAACTAAACCAAATTAAGTGAAAAAGAGCATAAAAAATATTGTTTTGTGATTAGATCCATAGAGTTAGTGTAAAAACGTCAGAGCAGGTGACTGCACCTCAGTACATCAGCTGATTGCCATTTGAGTTATACAGATATAATTGTTTATTTCATTAATAATTACAATTTTCTTTTAGTAAATTACAGTGAATTGTTAAGAATGAAGTTTCAATTTACATTTGGTTTTCAGTAATAAAATTTTTATAATTTTAATTTGAAATTGAGTGCGTTTTATTTCTATTGATTAATAAAGATGTCACTTATATTTCATTGAGGTCAACAAAATGTTAACTCTCTATTATTTTTAAAAAGTTTCAGTTTTATTTCAAATAAATCTTCCCTTCTATTATATTTTTTTTTAATCTATTATTGTTATTGTTGTTTTCAGGTTGCATCACTTCCAAGGATATTTAGATTGTTCAGGGCACTCGGTTTGAGGCACCTTATTGTTGTCAATGATTATAATGAGGTAATAGTCATTGATTTTGTTTTGTTCATTATTGCTATTATTTTAATATAGTTAAGAGATTCATTCAGTAATTAAATACATGTAAATGTGGAGTCAACCAGTTTGTAAAAAGGGTTATATTTTCAGAACAGTAAGTTTGTAACCCTGTGATGATTTTTGTCAGCTGTTTGAGTAGTTATTTATTTATAACCTCAAAATGTCATTTTATGATGACAAGTTTGCTTGAAGTTTGCAAACTTCAAGTGTTTTTCAAACTTTCACTTTCAAGTGAAGTTTTCAAACTTCAGTTTGCAAATTAGTTGAACAATGTATGCAGTTATATGATTTTTGCTTTTAGTTAAAAATTTACTCTCATATGAAAAAAACAGTACAGACAAAGTTATCTGAATTGCAGAAATTTTTACAAGTAAGTAGAAAAATTTAAAGAGGTTGAACTTTAGTGACTGATCAGCACCATTCTGGAAGTCCAATTGAAGTTTCAACTCCAGTGCTTGAAACTCGCATAGAATCTTTCATAAAAGAAGACCAACATAGTACAGGTTAGATTATAGTTAAAAAGTAACCTATTGGTATAGTTACAATAATAATAGATAACATTATCACTGACAAGCTCAAGTACTGTAAAACAAGTTCTAGACGGATTCAAAAAGAGTTGACACATCACTAGAAGGAGACAAGACTTCGCATATGCATAGAGTTAAAAAATGGTATGACACATCTGAATCTATCCCTTTGTGCTTTACATAATCTATTATGATTTTTTTATGAACTTCATAATTTTATTATTATTTTACAAAAATAAAATATTATTGTAATTGGTTTATTTATATGTATTTATCATTTTTGTAGGTCGTTGGGATGGTAACAAGGAAAGATTTAGCTCGTTATAGAGTTTGGAAGCATATGGGTCATGTTGGTGTTGAAGAGTTGCGAATACTTGATAAGCAATGAAAGAGATATTTTACAAAAAATTTTGTCACGATATAGAGCCACAAACATACTTGTAATTACATTTATTATAGTTATTATTTTTAATGTTAATTAAGATATAATAATAACTTATAGTTAGGTGTGTAATATAGTTGACTTATTATATTTTGTAAGCTAATTTTAATTGTTGCACTCTTGTGAAACTTTTTAAATTTAACAATAAGTATTTCTTTTTTTTTTCTTTTTTACTGCCAAGGGATTCTGTTCTGAAGTCGGTTTAAGAATAAATCAGAACTAACTTTTTTCTTGCCATTTGTGATGTCATACTTGTGTGAAATGTTTATATATATTTAAGTTTGTAAAATTCTTCATACATTAACTTTTTTCCAACCCATGAATTAGTCATTGCTATTATTTTAACAAGAAGTAGCATTACACTGTAAATCTTGCCATAAAAATTTTTCCCAAATGAAATAATTAAACCTTCTGAAACTTTTAAAACATTAAGTATTCTTAGGAATATATGTTTGTTTGAATGTATCTGTTTTTGTCTTAGGCATGTAGTGTAAAACTTGGTAAAATCAGTTTGTGATGGAGTAGAGTATGAAATATTGAAGACATATAAAAAAGTGTTTAAAATGGAGTATCTTAAGTTACACCTTAGTACTATCATCTTACATTATACCACATGGAAACATATATATTTAATCATTTTGAAGGAGAAAATTATTACAACTTCTCAGTTTCTAACAAAGAAATTAGTTTCTTTTACAGATGTACAACAGACTTTCTTACAATAATAAAATTTTGTTAAATTATTGAATCAGTTTACAAATTAAATCAGAATTAAGTGACAACTGAGCTTTCTTTTTGAGTTAGTGTTATTTTCTTTACAATAGCTATGTACTTATACTAATACTTATAGTAATTACACTACCTACTTTTACTTACAGCAATAACACCGTATTTTGAAAGGAAGTTTGGATGACTTTACAGTTCTTGTTAAGATTTATTTCCTTTTATATACCCTGACACTCTGGACATCAGTCTGTTATCAAACAGACTGTCTTAACAATCAATGTCTAAGTCTTAATGGAAATAGTTTTAACAAGCAATAAGTGATATTTTTATTTTATTTATTTAATAAATCTATATATGTATATATATAGATATATCTATTATTTATGTACTTTTTGACTATTTATAAATTAAACTAAGTAGTAAATAGAAATTATAAACTCTTAAGTTGAGAAGTTTAAAAAAATTTATCAGTTTTCAGAGACATCAGTTTTATTTTAACTGAAAACTTCGCTATTATTTTTTTAACAGAAATTTCAACATGAGTTGATCGCCAATTATTGTTTAAAATCATTCATGTTTATAAATATCATTTACTTTACATCATGGTAAGCAATAAATTTTTATCCTTCAGTAGAATTTAAGTACTTAAAATTATATGTACTTGTTAACATTAGTAAAATTTTGACTTTCTAATAAAGTCAATAATTTTCTGTTTTAATCTGATATCAATTTTTTCTTTATTGATACCTTTGTTATTATTTATTAAAGTGATTTTTTAATCTTATTATAAGTGTAATTTATTTTTTTTAGAAATTTGACTATAGTTTGTATATATTTTACTAGTTTGTAAAACTCATATTTAGTGATTTTATATAAATTCTTTTCATAATTTTAATGAGATTGAAAAGTTTAGCAGGACCCTCCTGGAATATCTTATATATAATTTTTACTGGACTCACAACAGGACTCATGATTGTCTTTAGTTTGTCTTTCTATCTTTAAATTAAATTCAGTCAAAAATCATGTTTATAACTTCTTTTAACTGAATATGGAGTGAGAATAGTAATTTTTTAGCCGAGGTTTGAGATTATAAAATCACTGTTATCAGCATGACTGATTTTATATATCTAACCTTGATTTATAAAAATGTCTAATTTTCATTCCACGATTGATCAATTGATAAGATTTATTATATTGTAAAAGCTATTGCAGCATTAATTACAAATATAAGTTTTAATCAAAATTCAAGACTGTTTATGGTATAAGAACTGAAATAAATCTCGCGTTGTTTAGTAAATCTTCTTGGAGTTAATTTATACTGCTTTTGATAATCAGTTAAATAGAATGGAGGTAATTACATTTAAATTTTATGAAATATATGTATATAAATTTATGAAAAAAAAAAAAAAAATATATATATATATATATATTTCCATGTTTGCTATATAGGGATAGCAAATGTGGAGTAAAATAATTTTATGTTTATACTTGATAAACATAAAAAAATGATTTATTCAATATTTAACTGTTATATCAACATTATGAATCTTTCTTTGCAATAAAAATATAGTTATAACTTCTCAATAAAATTATTAACTGTTTTATATTATCATAAATAAGCAATCTAATGAAATAATAACTGTTCCTTTCCCAGGATATAAAAATGTTAACAAGAAAACTGTCTAACTGAAAGGCTCTGCTGGTACTGAGCTGTTACATCGCAAACAAGTTTGCATCTGGCAAAGAAATATGCCAGCTGGTATTTGTGTGTGTGTTTATTTTTATTACTTGATAATTACAATTTATAATCTGTAGTTTTATATATAGAAAAGCAAATATTTAGTTTTATAATTATTTATTACATTCCAGTTTTAATGTTTTTCAGTCAAATAATTTAAAAAAATTTTTTTTTTTTATACTTATTTGTGCTTTATATGTTATGTTTTTCATTAAGAATTGTTGAGCTCAAAATATTTGAGATTTAATTTCTCCCAAAGTAATGATCCACTTTCAATATTTAAGATAACTTATGTAGATTTCCATAAATGTAAAATCAATTTTAATTTTATGTCATTTTGTTTTGTACGCTTGTAAAACATTTATGCTAGCAGTAATTATATATTTTTTTCTCTTTATAATTCATTATAAAAGAAATAAAATAATTATCATTAATTATTTATTTATATATATATATATATTTAAAAAAAAATTATATTTATTTAAAAATTGTTTATTTTTTGTGATAATTTTATTCTTTCTAAATGCTATAAAATTGCATGTATTTTTATTCATTTATTGTAAAATTAAGTGTGCTTTTGTATATAATTTAACAAAGCACCTTACTGAAAGAGTGATCAAAAGAATAAATTTATATTAACATCTATTTGTTTTATAATTATCATAGTCTATAGATTTCAATTTATCTATATTTGGCTGTGATAAGTTTTGCATTTTTTTTTTAATGATATCAATGTATTTATTTCTTTTAATTTTATCTATTAACTAAGTGATGATTTTCCATATTGTAGCTAAGTAATTTTATTGTCTTAATAAAATATTGTTGATTATTTTCTAATTTAGTGTTGTGTTGTTTTAAATTAATCAATTTATTTTCTTTTTATAGTGCATTTAAATATTCATCAATTTTTGCCAGTTGCTTTGAAATCATCAACTAATGTATTTTTTTTATTTCAGTTATTTTAAAACTTGTTCTTTTAAATCTGAAAACTTCTCAATGATCGATAAGTCTTCAAGAATGTTTTACTGTTATTTTTCAAAATAATTTTGCTAATCATTATTTAAATAGTTGAAATGTTCCTTATTCTTTGACGTATTTCGTTGCTATTTTAATTATTTAGATGTGATAAATAATATACTGACTGGCTATGGTGGGCAAGCTTTTACATTTACACAGGAACTTTATAGCACACTTTATGTACGTTATTGTATTATAATGATGTACATTTTTATTAGTCCTAAAACATAATATGTTGACTGGATTGAGAATTAATATCAACTTATTGCTCAATCTTTAATGCTTTCCTAGGATGCAAATTGCAATCCAAATAAAAGCATACACAAATTTTAATACAACTTAGTCATTTTACTAATATCATTTTTGTTGTTGAATTTCATTTATATCAATCTAAACACTATATGTAATTAATTAGTTTGGTTAACTTGGTCTTATGAGAAAATAAAGTAAAAAAAAAAAAAAGAAAAAAAAAAAGAACTAATCCAGTCCTTTGCATTTAATACTTTGATTAATTTTGTTCATATGGCAATGTTTTTATAATAAAATATTTATACATACTTCTGCATTTGTTTGATAACTTCTTCATTCTTTTAATAACCATAATAATGTCATTTGAGCATTTTCTGAATATGAGAAAACATTACTAAATAACGTAACAATTATCACAAAAAATTTTAACTGAAGATACCATCTTCATCATGGAATGCAGTACGACTTTTTAAGAATAATTATAAGTAATGAAAACTTATTTACATTTAAATTATTCTTTACTATATTCAAAATAATTTTCATTATGAGTACTAATACAATAATACATTATTTAATGGAATTTTGCAAGAAGTCATTAACTTATGGAAATATTAAATCCCAGCAGATATATTGAATTATGGATTTCTTTATATAACTAGTAGAATTGAGTAATGTATTAACAGAAATTTTCATCTATATTGTAAATAGAAGAAAATACAGATTAATTTGAATATGGGACGTTTTGCTGTCTTAAGTTATAATTTTATGAGTTTGATCTGTTAGCAAATCATAATGCTAGATTTCTACAACTTCCTATAATGTAATTTAACCTGGCAAAAATTCAACCAGTTTATTTCATTTATTTTAAATGGTTTTATTACTTTTGTTATATATTTATCAAAATTTTGTTTACATTACTTAGTACTATTTATGGAAATACTTTTTTATATTTAAAAAAAAATTGAATAATGTATAAAGCAAACACTTATAAAACAAAATTTATGTAATACTTTTAATAAATTCTTGATTAATTTAAAAAAAAAAATTATATTAGATTGGCTTTACACTGCTTAGGCTATTGTATTTCTGGGAAAGATTGTTTTTAGATTTTCATGCAGCTGGTCTTCATAATCGAATTATTTTTTATTATATTGTATGTATATTTAATTGGGAGTTTTTTCCTCGTTACTTAAAAATTAACATATATTTGAAAAAAGTATTGTGGATAATTAGTTTTTAATATGTTTTGAATATGGCTGTGTATGGGTGTGCACATATGTGCGGGCGTGTGTACCTCCTGTTGTAGTATGTATAGAATGGAAATTTTTTTTTCTATAAGTGTATTAGTATACCAGGCACGTAAATGTGAAACTGGAATTTTTGTATGAAAAATACACATGTATTGTATGAAACTGATAAAATATATTTTATTCAAAATATTTTCCATCACTAGCTATATATTTTCCATCTCTCTGAAAACTCCTGAATGCCATGCCAAAAAAACTGTTGCTCTTTTGTGGCAAACCAAACATCAAGACATTTTCATAAGAACTGAAGTGCTGCTCAGCAAGTGCGTGTCCCAACAATGCAAATAAATAGTAGTCAGACAGAGGGTGAGCAAGCCATGTGCGAAAGATGTCCCAACTGAATGCCTCAATAGTTTCCTTGACCGGTTTTGCTGTGTGTGATGATGCATTATCACGAATCAAAATCATTTTGTGTTGCCTTTTTTGATATTCTGGTCCTTTTTCATGCAAAGCTTGATTCAAATTGATTATTTGTTGTCCTAGCGTAGAGTATTAACGGTTTCACCAGGTTTTAGCAGCTCATAATACATCACATCCTTCCGATCCCACCAAACACAGAGCATTGTCTTATTTCCATAGTGATTTGGCCTTGCAATTGATATTGATGGTTCGCCTGTTGTTACCCATGATCTTTTATATTTAGGATTCTCAAAATACATCCACTTTTCATCACCTGTCACAATTCAATTGAGAAATAACTTTCTTTTATACCTGGCAAGCAATATTTTACAAGTGCTTTTTTTGGTTTTCTTGCTGCCTTTCATTCAATTCATGTGGAACACATTTTCCACTGATTCTTTCCCATGACTTTCAGATGTGTGGAGATGACTTCTTGTGTTACATTTAATTGATCCATGAGTTGTTGCATTTGAGAGTCATCCTCATCCAACAATTCTTGCAGTTTGCTGTCTTCAAACTTTTTCACTGGTCTTCCATGTTCTTCATTTCTCACCGTCAAAATTGCCACTTTTGAATTTTTTAAACCACTCAAAAGCACTCTGATTTACCAAAAGCATGCTTACCATAAGCTTTGACAAGCATTTGATGTGATTCTGCAGCAGTTTTCTTTAAATGGTAACAGAAAATCAATGCTGTTCCTAAATCACAGCTTGTAGGTACAAAATTTGATATGTTCAACTCTATTAAAAATTATGCTATTGTATGAAATCTGTATTGTGAATTGAAAATCTTTGTCAGCTGTTAAAGAAAGAAAATGGCGTCAATGACATGGTTTGATGGTAACTACATTAACAGTTCTATAGACAAATTCCGTTTTCATATTTATACACCTGGTATATATTATGGACTGGATCTTGTAAAATATACATCAGTCATAATTTTTCACGTTAACTTCTTTTACAATTTTAATTGACTTTTTTTTTTAATTCCTCTTTTTCGGGTATAATATTAAATATATTTTTAAAACTTTTTACATCTTTGTGATGTATGATTATAAATTTAGGTATATTAAAATTAAAAAAACAATAGGGTCGATGTAAAGTTTATTTTTTATCCACGTATAAATTTTATAAATTTCTTATCTTAATTTTGAAATAAAAAATGTGTTATATATAATAAGGCTAAAGTTTTTATTGGGTTGTTCTTGATTATTTATTTTTCGTTTAATAATTTATATATTTTATGCTGAAATTTTTAAGAAGTTCCTGCTTTTATCATAACTAATTTAGTCATTATATGAGATAAGAATATTGATTTACAGAGTCTTGAAGTATTGAAGTACCAAATATATATTTTTTTTACATTATTTTAGTTTCAGTAATTTAATATTAAGCATTGTAATATTATGAAATATTAAAGTATAAGTATATATATATATATTTTATATAAAATATATATATATTTTTTTTGTATGATTATAATTGTTACTTCATTTTTAATAATGCATATAAATAAGTAAGACTGCTCATAAAACTTGTTATTGCAGTATCTTATTTAATGCTATATTTTTTATGTAATAAATTATATATTTGTATTATGTTTAATCATTATTATTTCTCACCACATCATTATGAGATGTTCTCCGAATAAAAAATTACATATTTGTTCTATTCTTTTCTGGTGAATTGACTTTGATGGATTAAAGGCATTTATTCCCAAATAAAAATCTTGATATTAAATAATACATTTTAAAACATGTCTAATTTTTTAGTATTATCATCAGCTTTTGAGCTCGATCAACAAAACTGGAACTTTCTTGAAACTGAACTTTAAAAAAAAATTAGTTATATAAAACTAATAACATTAAATATTATAAACTGAAGAAGTAATTTAGTTCCCTTCATTTTGTGCATTTGCTTATGGATGAAAAAATGTATTCTTTACAATAATAAATGTATGAAATTTGATCAAACTTGTATAAACCATTTCTGAACATTCTAATTTTGTAATTTAGCATTTTTAATTGATATAAACAATTAATTTTTTTTTTTTTTAATCCTAGAACTTTTTAATGCATGCACATACCTTGATAAATAGAACCATGCTTCATCAGTATAGAAAATATAGTCGAAAATTAATTGTCCTCTAGAAACTAAACTATTCACAGTGCTGAATTCACTTTCCATAGTCTGCAGTCAATAACTTTTTGAACTGCTTTAACTTTATGTGAAATGTGATAGCTTTTTACAGACTCCCTTGTGTGCAGTTGTAATACTGATATTTTTCTGTTGGACCAACTTTTGCATGGGCTTGTTCTTCGTTGAGTACAGATTCAAGCAGATTATAACAAAAATTAGTCTACTACTTTGCTCATAATCCTTCACTGACCCCATTTCCCTAAATTTCTCAGTTATTACTCTTATGCTAAGTTGATTAGATACCGGTATACCAGGAAAGGTTTTTCACTTCACTACCTCTGTGTACCCACCATGCTTATGGAAGATGTATTCAACAACAAATATTTTCTCTTCTGAAATCCTGAATACATGTAGAAAGATACAGTCACAAATGCTCAAAGACCAAGTTGTTACATGTAGTGAAGAACAAAGAATCAGACACTCCTTTTTTCTCAAGGTCACCAGCCTGACAGGCTTGTGAAAGCAAACTGCAGTCAACACAGGATTACCAACCTTTGCAGAAATCATTCATAACATGCAGAATAGAATCCTTGTTTATAGGTGTATACTTACCTTATAAATACAGTGTGTTTTACAGTGACCAAAGTCAGTTACATGAATAACCACTTTTTTATTTTAGTCCAGTGATTCTCAACCTTTTTAGCTCCATGACCCCCAAAAAGTAAAAGAATATATATTGAATATTTTGCGACCCCCCCCCCCCAACCACTAACCAGTGAAATCAAGTAAAATTGTTTATTTAGCTGCATTGATAGCGAGAGATATGAACGTGCATATATGAAGGGTGTAAACATGAGCAATTTACAAATTCCAACCTAATGTGTACATGCTCCTTGGAATTTGGTCTGCATGCATAATACTTGCTGTTAGAGCATATGAACATGCATATTATACATTTGAATATGTCATGCAGTATAAAAGAGGCATACGGGATTGTAGAATGACATTTTAGTTTTGAATGCAAAGTGTGCGAATAGTGCCATTATTTAAATTTTTAAAACCATAGTTTCATTGTAAATTATAATAATTGAGGTTTTGGTTTTTTTAAAAAACCAAAACCACTGGTTGACACCGATCAAATGGTGTAACTTTTTTTTCAATTAGATTCTTATGCAAAATGGATAAATTTGTAAAATAATGAGTATCCAATGAAAACATAAAGCCATCAAAATTAATTTGACACTTGGAAAATAAACATCCAGATCATAAAAGCAAACGTGGAATTTTTTAAAAGAAAATTAACTTCTTTGAGTAATCAACAAGCTTTTATTTATAAATCAAGCCATACTAATTAAAGTAACTTGAAGCATCTTATCTTGTTCCATTAAGAGTAGCAGTAGCTGTGATATCCAAACTCATACAATCACAGAAACCTCATTGCCTGCTGCAGTTGATATGTTCAGTGTTATTAGGTGTAGAAAGAAAAAAATAACCACTTTTTAACACAGTATCAGCACAGATCAGTAATATAGTTGTTGAATTCGTGATCAAATAATTCAGCTATGGCAAACATTGCTCAGTTCTTATGTTCAATGAGATATGAATGTGATTGGGACATATTGGTAAAAAAAAATTTGTTGTTTTGCAAATCAATACCTGGTTATACAACAAGACACAATGTCATTTTGATGTTATTTAAGAAGCTACTAAAAACTACATTGTAAATTGGATAAAATGTATAGTAACGGTGCAAAAGTGATGATAGGAAAGAAGAATGAATCTCTGAAAAAATTAAAAGATTATCATATACGAAGACTGGAATGGACATACTGTTTCCTTCACAGACATGTTCTTGACATAAAAGATATGCCAGAAAATAAACAAAAATAGCTTTGTAAAGCTATAAAAATGGTTAATTTTATTAAAAACTTACCATTATAGAATAGGCTGTTTGCTAGAGTATGCAATGAAGTTTGTAAAAAGAAAAAAATCTCTTCTATCTCAAACAGAAATCAGTTGATTATTGTGGGGGAACGTGTTAACCTGGTATTGGAATTGCAAGATGAATAATTATTTTTCTAGGATAAACAAACACAACTCTTTTTGACTTTACAGAATAATTAGTATATGTTGCTGTTGGCATACTTATCCTATGTATTTTATGATTTATTAAACAACTTGAATGTGAATTTACAAGGGTGTGATAAAAACATTTTATTAATGACAGTAAAAGTTCATGTTTTTATTAAGAACATTTATATCTTAATTATTCACCTCCAGAGCAAAATTTTTGATAAATTTGCACTCATTTCTGATTATATTGAGGAAAAATTTGGATGCAGTAAACACTATTATTCACCTCAGTTTGGCTAGCATGAAGACTAAATTCATCTTGTATGAGCTAAAAATTCAGTTTGTGGAATATTTCCCAGAAGATAAAAATTATTTCTTTAAGATACTGAATGCATTTAATGAAAACATTGCAACTGCTAAGTTCTGGTTGAGATCTCATGATCAGCTTATCGAAATATCTGCTGGTAAAATGATACAACTTCAATTCACATCCGAAGATGAAGATACATTTGGTCTGCTTATCAAAGAGAATATGGAAATTTAATCATAGAAGCATTGAAAATTTTAATCCCTTTCACATCTTATTTCTCCGAAAAGGATTTTTTTTTTGACTAGGGTTCTGCTAATAACTAAATATAAGAATTATCTTTTATCATTTGACAATTTCTTTTATGTGTTTCTAATGTAGATCCACTTATGGAGGAATTTTAAATGAAAATCAAATGCAACGAACTCATTTACTTATTTTCTTTACATTGTGTAAATGTAAGTAAAATACTTATAATAATTTTTTTTTGTCTCAAATGATTTCATTACTGTTTATTGTGTTCATATTCAGTTGTAAAGTATAATTTGTGGTTTATTTTTATACTTTAATATCTTGTTCACATTGTGTTGGGGATTCCTCAGTAAAATAAGATTGTATTTATTATGTGTTATAAAAACTATATTTCATTAATTTTGTGAAAACTGTTTGCCAGCTATGTAAAAAATTATGAATTAATTAATGATTCAGATTACCTTGTAAAGAAGTTTACCTCTATCAGATTTTACATAATTCATTTTTCTTTACTTTTCATCCTGCTTATATACCCCATAAATTTCTCTGAAAAACTGGTCCTTAAAATGTATCTCTTCCTAGATCTATAAATTGTGTAATGAATTAATTCAATTCATAGGTACACTAAATTGCTTCTTCACTTAGTCCCAGGCTTTCTTACCATTATAACATATATAAGCATTTAAGATATAAAGAGCTCCAACCAGCAAAGCTTTTCTGAAAGTACTGATGTCAATATGCAGCCAATCTCTGTGCTATCATTTGTAAGCTGAAGTATCATATTTGTATTTCCTTGTGCTTGGATACTGGTGTATACACCAGTGTATTTGGCTCAATGAAAATGTTGAGACACCATTTCAAACATCACTTTTTATAGTAATTCTGATATAGATTGTTTGTTATTACTGAATATGTTCTATAATTTTTAAAGTAGCTGTACATTTAATCAGGTTAATAACTGTTTGATCATGACACCAAATAAATTTGTTATTTTCATTATATAGTTTTGTCATTGATTACTTCCATCTGCCCAGTTTAAGAAATATAATCAAAAGTATGAAATTACTCAAGAAAGATTGGGAAAGGATACAAAAAAATCTTACCTTATGTTTATCTCTTTCATAGGAAAGAAAATAATTTCATTTCACTGCTCATTTAATCATCACCACATATACTACACTTAATGAAATCAGAGAAACTACTAATTAAATGTTTGATAGCACTATTTACTTTATTTTTCTCTTCTATTTTTATCAAATGGTTATATACAAAGCTCGATTCTTACAGAAAAAATTATTGAATTAACATAGGAATTGCCAGTAATTTAGCTTGTGTTGGTGACAAAAAGTATGCAAAATTTGATTTAAATTTAATAAAATAATATTTTTGCTGTATTTTATTTTTAGAAATAATAAATATTTTATTAATAGTTGATCTCATTATTAATGTAGTAATTATTTCAGCGCCTTTTAGAAAAGGGTTTTCTTTCAGATAAGTTCCTGAAACAAAAAACATGGAACAGACTAATCTGTAGAGAAAAGTGTAAAAAAAATTAAAAAAATATTTAGAGACTAATAATCAATGTATAGAGATAAATAATCAAAGATTAATTTCATGGTCAAATTCTTTGTCATCTCAATTTTTTTATTGGATGTGTGGTCTATTGTAATATCTTTTAAAGAAAACAAAATTACATCAAGCATGGCTAAAAGTTGATGTATCAAGTGTGCAAAATACATGAATGCAAAAGTTAACTAAAAAAAAAAAAAAAATGTTCCCATGGTTTATAAACAAATGCCATGATCCAACTTTAATTCACTAAAGTAAATTATATACTTTTATATTTTTTTGTGGATGAAGTTAACTTTCATTGAATAAACTATGTTAAACTTACATTACTATTATTATTTTTATTAAATTTTTAAAATCATTAGCGTTAAAATTATATGCATTTTTGAATACAGTTAGTAGCACTGTGCAGTGGTTCAGTTTTAGTTTTCAGATATGTAAAAGCAAAAATTCAGGTTGAATTACATGTTTCAGTCTAAATTATTTATATTCATTAACTATATTAATGATTCTTCCATTTGTTTGATAATGAAAGTGAGGTTATCAGTTTCTTTATGAAAACACTTGCCTTTCAATAGCTTATCTGTTGAGCTACTATTTCAAAAAAACTCATGAGATAAATTTTATTTATGTAAATTTTTTTATTATAAAGAAATTTTTTTCCATTGTAAGTGGATAATTGCTTTTAATGAATAATAAATCAGCCATTAATAATATATCTACCAATGAATATATGTTTGTATCTAGAGAATTATAATTTTGAGACAAATGGATAATCTTAATACTTTTTTAAACTGGATATTCTGTTTTTCAATTTCATAGGTGAAAATGTATGTAGATACTAATTTTATAGTATTGAAGAGTTTGGTGGTTGAAACAAATTTATTCAGCAAAATTTTAAAAAAGCTATTCATTAATTAAAAAATATATATTAATAATTAATAAGAGTTAAAAATTAAATACCATTTTTCATTTTACAATTTATCTACATAAAGGGAAGGGGGGTTCAACATGTACATGTAAATTTTTCTGTATAGGGAAGGGGGGTTCAACATGTACATGTAAATTTTTCTGTATAATCACCTTCCTTGCCAATTCACTTGTTCCAGTGGTCCACAAGTTTGTTTATTCCTTCCATGAAGAAGGACACTTTGGCTTACTGCTGTTCTAAGTCTGTGGAAAATATATGACCTCGCAAACCCAAACCTTGAAGGCCCTTGAGTAGCCCAAACTGATGAAAGTTGGGGGAGCAAGATCTGGGCTGTAGGAAGGGTGTTCCAGTACCTCCAAATTCAATTTGTTAATGGTATGAATGGTGTGGGGAATTATGTGTGGGTGGATGTATTCGTGCAGAATATTAGATCATGGATACCGGTGTTCTTTAGTGGTTGGGTTTCAATTAACCACACTTCTCAGGAGTGGTCAAGCTGAGATTGTACAAGACTACACTTAATTCACATTCATACACATCATTCTCTGAAGTAATACCTTACGGTAGTTCCAGAGACTAAACAGATAAAGAGATAGGGGATGTATTCGTGCAATAACACTGCCTTGGTACTCACTGTGTACAGACTTTAAAGAAGTCAATTTCATCATGAATGATTTATTGGGCAGAACTGTTATTTTATGTCAAAGAAGATGTTATGTCATTGATGGTAACTCAACTATTCATCAGAACCTCACTTGAGCTTCCTAAATCTTGTCATCTTTAGTGGAGGTTGACAGGTATCCTACTCCCACTTTGTATGACACACTCATCTAGCCACTTGTTAAATTTCTTGATCCACAAAAAAAACTTTACATAATTAAGCAACGTACCCATATTGTGATAAAACTATATGATGAATTTCAGCTTCTTTCACACCCTCTGACCAGAGAAATCGAATTTCTGCTCTTTGTTCCATGATCTTGTCTGTTTCCTGAAGGTAGTTCATGATGACTGGCAAAGGGAACAGGATGTTTCCATTAACAATAAACTTCACTCAATTAAGAACACTATATTACGGTAAAGTTCCTTATGCAGAAATAACCATCGAGAGGAGGTTATTATCTGCTGTTTATGAATAGAGCACACTAGGCTCACTCATTGATATCAGATGACACTAACGAATGCACCTTATTTTGTGTTCGCTGCAACTGCCAACTAACAGTACACCACTTTCTTGTGGATTGTATCTGTTAAGTGGACTGCATCCCAAGTTTAACCTAGGGGTTAACATACAAACCATTTTAGGGGATAATGAAATGATGCTATTTTATGTTTCATGGTTTCTTAGGGCTGTCTGTTTACATTCAAGTATTTGAATTACTGTAGTTTGTTTCAGCTATTGCTGTGAAGGAGATGTTTATTACTTTGATTTATATAATGTGATATATCTCTATTACAAGAAATATATTGTGTAATGGTAACATGGAAGTGTTTTTCGCCCAGGAAAACCAAAAAAAATCTTTGTTGCTCTTTGGTACTAACTGCTAGCAGTCTTAACTGAAGCAAGGATGCACAGATGGTAGTATGACAATTTTAAAGGTGTATTACATATATACATATACATAAGGTGTACATATTATTTTATTCACTCTCATACAATAAATAACATTTTATTTTCTTTTAGCAAAATTTAATCAAGATTTATTAATCACATTAGATGAATCAAGGAATGCACACACTAATTTGCAACATGCTTATAACACTTCAGTTTTTTCATTTTTACTCATGCCTATTTGAAAATAACACAGTTTTTATACTATAAAACATACATTACTTGAAACAGTAAAATAAAATAGGTAGTAAAGAATTAAGAAAGAGAAGTCTTGATATTAGCATTGACTGTGAAGACAAATACTTCTGTTATTCATACACTGTTCTTGTATCTGGTTAATTAGTGTTTTCATTCCATTATAACCAGGTAAATTTTTTAATCTTTTTTTTTGTATCATTCATATCTGGATCGACTTCCCTTATTTATGGTTGGCAAGTTTTTACATTACAAAATTTATTTTTTATCAAAAAAACCGAGGTAATATAATTGGACATTTACTGGATAATTATTAAATAACTTTGTATTGTGCAGATATTATTTATAATTTTCAGATGATAAACAGATATTTCATTGTACAGCTGAACCTGTGTGTGTTGGAATTGTAACTATAATAAAAGATTATTTTTATTAACTTATTATCTTCAAATTAAGATCCAACATTTCCTACTCAGCACAGATGCAAAGAATAAATCTAAGAATATGCATAAATAAAAGACAATACTGATGGGGGAGAATGGAGATCCGTATCAAATCAAAAGGTACATAAAGATATAGAGCAAGCTGTAGACTCGATCTGGATCACCAAAATTAAACAAGATAAGCAAAAACTTGAATCACAATAGAAGATTTGCAAAATAAAACTGACAATATAAAAATACTAAAAGAAACAAACTCCAGATTTAAAATTAAAGAAAAGAAAACAACAATGAGGGTTTGTTCAGAAGTACTCAAAAAGCAAGATCTGATAGAATGAAGAAATATTGGGAGATAATCAAAAGAAAAATGAGAAAAGACGAACCAGAGTTGACTAGAGTGGTCCACTGTGACCTTGATTACTGGATACTGTTCCTAAAAAACTTAATACAGCCAGTTGTGTCAGTATTGCTGTAAAATATTACCTGCTTGAATTCTCTATAACCTTTCTTTAATTATAATTTTTATAATCCAAAAAATATTGAATCAACTCTTAATAACTACAAAATAAACAGGATTCCTGTATTTCATCAGATGAGGTATATCAAATACAACAACATCATAACGTGCTATTACAAACTTCTGCATTCTTTTATTTTTATTATTATTATTAGTTATAAAATGCATGGATAGTAATAATAAGCAGCCAAATTGTTCAATCAATATATGCTGCACATTTTGAAATGTAATGTTTAATTTTATTTTCTAGGTAAAATATAATTACTAATACAAATTTTAAAAATATTGATTTAAATAAGTATTAACTGATTTTATGTCCATGTTCTACTTTAAAAACAAAGGTGTTGAATTTTATACTGACTAACAGTTTTTTTTTTTTTTTTTTAATGTATAAAATATAAATACATATCACTTAGTGCCACTTATGTTTTTCATAGTTTTTTTTTAAAGTGCAATAAAATTATTTCTATTGTAATAATATACAAATATATTTGAACATATACAAACAAGTGTTAAAAAAAATAAACTATTTGGGTTATTATAAAATACATTATACTAAATAAATTAAGAATAAAAAAGAAAATTAAATACAATATTATATATAGATTGATCTTATGGGCACATCTGTTACAATCTATTGATAATAATTACATTTTTATTAGTTAATATCTAATTGAATAATAAAAAAAAATTAAGTAATACAGATTTTGGAAAAAAATTAACTAATTAATATGGGTTCTTTCTAATTATTTGCTCTGACCCAGAACAAAGTACCAAAGTTATAGTTTTAACTTATCTCAGGCTATGAAAAATAGGTGACTTGACTATGATAACAGTCTCCTCTTTGAGAGAAGTATTGAATCTATACATTCAAATTAGCAATATGCCAATAGCTAGGGAAAAAAATTAATTGAAGTAGCCATCTTGAAGCGTTCAATAAACCAATTCCTGTCTATTAATAATGTCTGACTTTATTGGTTGTTAATCACATTACTACAATTGTACTGAGATTAAGAGCTTTTGCTACCTCATTAAATTCAAATTCTTATTTTTTTGTCATGCAAGATTTTTTTCAGAAATATATATATTCCTTTACCAAATTATTTTTTCTGGCCACTGCTAGCAAAGAGAATACAATATACTAAAGTGGTTGAGAACATTTTTTATACTGTTAAAAGATACTGTTCCAAGATCTACTACTGTCCAAAATGATTATTTACAATTAAGTCAAGTAAAAATTTTCCAAATTGTGAGACAAAATTCAAATTTTAAGTATAAATTTCTAATCATTTTGTTCTGATTTTGTTATTTCATTGATTCATTTTCTCAACAGTTTTACCTAAGCAAACTAATAACATAAGCACTTTTTTTTTGTTAAATTATATATACATGTCCATTTTTTTTTTATTTATGTAATAATGTACTAATGGACATTTGTTTAAAGCGAGTAGCTGCCATTTATTTCATTAATTTTTTTTTGTGGCACAAAAAAATTATCTAATTTTTTTATTTTAATAAATCTACTTAAAGAGACACAACATATATAAACTATACAATATTACTTTCACAGAAGACAATTTATATATATATATGTGTATATATATATTTTACCAACAATAATGATGTTATGACATCTCATATAATTATATAAATAAATTATAATCTTATTTACGATGACTATTTAATAATTTTATCATCATTTAGTCAAACGAACTGTACATTTTCCATACGTCGGAGTTAGTATATATAAATTAATATATACAAATCACTTCAAACTTGTAGATTTACCAAGTTTAGCGCTAATAATGATTTCATCACCGCTACATAAATTATAACTGTATAATTGTTTATTGGGATATTTCATCTCTTCCGGACCAGTTATAGATTTCATTTCTTGATCTACATAAAATAACCGCATTTTATTTGTTGGTATTTTAGAAAACTGTTCAAGTTTTTGTTTTAATTCTTGTACAGTTTGATAAACATTAATATACCTTTCTTCTAATAAATTTTCTTGCGGACATGTTAATGTCACTTTAACTCTACTCTCTGGTCTTAAATCGATGTTTACTAATGGGTCGAGTTTTCCATGAATTGCTACTAAATCAGAGTACCTGAAAATAAGTAGAAAACATATATTAGAATACAAATAGGCCATATATTTTATATGTATATCTGGTTTTTAAGGATTAAGCCATAGATAAATGGCAATAGTGTACATTAAAATGGTACCAACATTATTTAAATTAAGTGATTTAACAAATGATTTATAAAATACTGCTATAAATATGAAATTTTACTTTAACTTCATCTTTAATTTTCAAAAATGTTTGAAAATTATTAAAGCACCATTAGCTGCTTCAAGCCATTGTAGTTTACCACAACTTTAACCAATGATTTGACTACGGCATTAAAAGTGTTATTTCAAAAATAATTTTTAGCTCATAAAATCATTTATTTATTTTTAAAATCCTTAATTTTATTAGATGAGATGTTTAAAAGTTTTTAATAGTTGCATCTTAAAATTCTCACAACCTTGTTAAAAAAATATATACGATTTATGTATGAATATTTAGTGTTAATATGTGAAGTCACTTGGAAAATAGAACCGTTTTATCATAAAAAAAAAACCAACAAAACTTTAATTTAATCTTTTATTTCTTTTCCATACAGCTATCTTATTTAACTCTTAATTTACCATCTGATGGATTTTTAAGTTCATGCATTACATTCCTTTGGTGCCAGTTCAACGAGATAAGTAGTTACTATTTCTGCAAGCCTTCATCACTCAAATTGCTTTCCTCCTAAAAGTTTTCAGCTTAATAAATAGATAGCAGTAGTCAGGATCAATTTTTTTTAATGTTTCACAATATGCATCAGGATTTACTACGGCCCCACGAGGCCGTAATAAAAACAACAACTGAACATTTTTGCTTGCAGAAGATTGTAATCTTTTTAATAGACTGCTTCATAAAATTTTTTTTAGTTTGGCTAATGAACAAGGGAGATACTATTCTATAAAAGATGTTTTTATCCATTGGTGTAGCATGTGAAACACAGTTTTTGTATCCTGCCACAATATATGTTAAGAATTCCTGCTCTTTATTTAACAATTCAAAAATGACAATGCAACACCAAAAAAAAAAAATTTGTTTTTTGATGTTCATCAATAGGACAGTGAGAATACCACTTCGTGAAAATTTTTCTGAACTTACATGAATTCTGATAATTTCTAGATAATAGTGTGAAAAATGAAAGATTTTAACAAGTGTGAAAATTAACATTTTCATTAAAATTTAATTGTAGCATGTGTAACACGCTGAAACCGTTTAATAAATTCATTAACTCAACATAACAACTGAATTATCTGTTCATTCATCTTCATGGCTGTTTTCTCACCCACATTAAAATTGTTACACCACCACACTTATGATTGATCCATCACATTTTCATAGACTTCTTTGATTTGATGTGAACGTACAATAGCATATTTCTTGAGAATTGAGAAATCAAATCATTTCATTTTGACATGATGTCATACTCTATTTTCTTATTCATTTTATATATGCACAAACCAATAAAAAAGTGAAAAACAATAATGAGATCTTGCAAAAGATTAAGTAGGTAGGTGACTGACTGGCTGTATAAGAATAAAAACTGTGCGGCCCCCGTCTGCATGGTAAGGATGCATGAACAGTTATTACTTTTTGTATAACCACTGTACATAGAGTACATTTATGACAAACAATTCTTTATCATAAATGTTCAGTTAAATATGATACATTTTATTTACTACATAGAGCTGATTTTTTTGGTAATGTATGAAAGAGAATTTTATTTCCTTTGGTTATTACATTAATAACTTTTCTCAGTATAAAAACAAACCATATTATTCTTTAAAAATAAATTATTTTTAAATTATATGATTTTATAAATGTTTTTTTTTTAGATTTTAATCACAAAATATTGAAAGTCTAATGAAACAAATTATTATTCTTTAAATACACTCGCTACCCTTTTAACAAAAACAATTGGCACTAAAAACAAAATTTTTTTAAATTTCATACCTATACTATGCATGGATAAATAAATATTTCCTTGTTCCATTACAGTTTTTACAAATTTTGTTAGTATAAAGGAAATATTGAAGAAAAGTTCAGATTCAATATTAAGAAGAATAGTTCATTTCAATCATTTAATATACTTAATATATAGTTTAATATAGTTCATTCATTTATTTTGGGATATTTTAAAAATTTTTACTCTTTTTCTGTTCTTCAAATTCTTTATAAACCACCATAGGGTGGTATTATAGTAACCAGAACACTAAAAAGTGACAAAAATTAGATTTGTCAAATATTCAACAGCCCTTAATTATTTCCTTATTATACCTCATTTCTAGTCTATTTCTTATAAAACTTGAAATAAAATTTAATGCTGAATTAAAAATTATAATTTTAATTTCTTCTGTGCTTCTAGAAATACAAAAAAATTAACTATTAAGAATGTCTGTATTTTTTAATTTATTTAGTTATATCTTATCTAAATTACCATGCAATAAAACACATGAGATCCAGGTAGGTGTATAATAAAATAAAATCATATGCGAGTAAAATTGCTTTTCATATTAAGTACTTGAAACAAAAAACTTATTATGATTGAGAGATAAATATATTCTAACTTCCAGTTGTTTATTACAAAATTCAGTAACTTATTCACTTCTGTTTTTTTTTCTCCCAGTATTCTTTCCATGTGTTTAATCTTTCTCTCTTCCAACCACTTCACTTTGGTGGGATTTCTTTCCTTCCTCACCGTTTCAAATTCAACTTCTTTTATTTTTTTGTCTGAATAGTTTTCTTTCATTTCCTATTCTTGGATCACTAGGTTCTATAATTCTTTCTTCATTTGTTGTAGGTATAATAAAAAATATTTGTTGAACGTTTCATTACTAAACTATTGTCATAAAAAGACTAATTTTTATTGTTTTTAAAGATAGTGAAAATAATTTTAATGAATCCTACTTTTAACACTAGAATAACATTTTCAAGTAAAGTAATCCTAAAACTAGCTCAGTGACCAATAAAAATATACAGATTAAGAGCTATTTATAATAATGAAAACAAAAAACTACTAAATGTATCATGCAGTAATGTATAAAAATAAATATTACTTCAATTGACTTGTAACATTTTGATTTTCTAAGTGTTCGGAATTGAGATTAACGGTATGAAAGTATATAATAAATAATCGTAAATTTTATAATGTTTTTTTATTTATAATTTAACAGTTTCAAATAATGAAGCTTAATATTCAAAGCTTCTAAACTGTACCACTTCAGTTTGTAAACAACAGTGTAGATCAAGTATTAAACCTCATAATACATTTTATAAACAGTATGAACAATACACAGTACTCTATAAATAGTAATTTTGTTTTGACTTCACACATTTACATTTTACTGACATCTGGTTCTTGTATCATTAAACACACTGTAATAAATCAGAAACACATTAGAGTCTAAATTTACATATTAATATTTATTTTGATAAATAAAATAGATTTGTTTTACCTTTCAGGCCGATCACTTTCTGGTTTATCCATATAATAGCGTATAAAAGCTCTCTCAGCATCCTCTCTTTCCTCAGCAGTAATAGCACCACCACCATTTAATGTCTGTATGTTTGGCAACCTCGCTATTAGAAGCTGCCGCCTCTCATGCTCTGTGTATTCTAATGGATACTGAAAAATTATATATAAAAAATTAGTTACTCTTATAAAATAGTGATAGAATTTTCTTCTATTTTAATTGTCGCACAACACTCTGTGACATGAATTATCATCATATTGCTGGTTTTGTTTGTTATATTCTAAAACTAGTTCTAAGAAATCACGGTAAACTGAAACTCCAATGACCAGATCAAATCAGCATCATGAACATTCAAATCCAATTAAAAATAAATATAAGTAGTTTTTTTTTTTTTATTTATATCAGCATACTGATAGTTAATACAAAAATAATGACCATGTTTTCCTTAAAAAAAAAAAGAAGTAATTGAATAAATATACTGAAAAGCTTCAGCATTACAGACTAGCTTAAGAGTACTATGCCTGTAATGCATGATTTGACCTAAAAGGTTAATTCAATAAAATAAAAGCAGCATTAAAAATTCAGTAAAAGTTTCAGCAACATTAAAAATAGCTGAAAAGTACTGTGCTTGTAATGGATGATTTGATCTATACGGCATTAATTCAATAAAACTGATCAATTTTTGTTTTGGGACAAGTAAAAAAAGTTAATCTAATGGATATATTTTAAAAATGGCAAAACAGCCAGTGGAAAACATTCACTGAACAGAAATAAACTGTTAATTTAATCGCAAACTGATGAGAAATTATGTTATTATCATTATATGTAATGGATAATACACAGTTTGTACAAAAAGTACCTGACCATAGGCCATATGAAAAAAAGCCTTCCTAGTGGATTCCAATCAGTCTCTTTTGAAGTAGTCACATTTTCCTGTCCTCTTTTAGAATGGATACTAGCTGTGCTGTCAGATTAATCATTATATCATACTATCAAATTGAAACACTTTAAATTAGGGAAACTTTATTTCTTTTATTTTTTAAACCTTTATTTTCTTTTTAAGCAATTACAGGCTCATTATTCAATTAAAACGAGCTTTTATAGATTATAAAAAGTCCTTGACTGGTATTTGAACTTAAGCTGTATTGGCAAAAAATCAGCCATTAATCCCTTACCGGTTTCTTTTTTTTACAGAAATGAATGTTATCTTGTTCTATTTTGACTAATAATGACCTAATATGTATTTAAAAACAATTTTTCTGCATACAAAGCGTATTTTATTACAACCATGTACAAACAAACATGCAATATTCACGGAATTTCCATCACACATATATACAAAATATTTACGCACTTAGCTCTTTTTTTTTTAATTTTACCTACACACAAAATATTTATATACTTATAATTTTATACTGATACATTTATAGGATTTCATGATATAATAAGAAATTTAGCGCTCAGAATCCAACTATACAGAACGCTGTAAATAAAATCGCCATTACAGCCGGTCAGCTGATTATGATCAAATACCCCATCTCTCTTTATCTGTTTAGCCTCCGGAACTACCGTAAGGTATTACTTCAGAGGATGAATGAGGATGATGTGTATGTATGTGAATGAAGTGTATGTGGTCTTGTACAATCTCAGGTCGACCACTCCTGAGAAGTGTGGTTAATTAAATTCCAACCACCAAAGAATACCAGTATCCACGATCTGGTATTCAAATCTGTATAAAAATAACTAACTTTACTAGGATTTGAATCTTGGAACTCTTGACTTTGAGATCAGCTGATTTGCGATGTTGCGTTAACCACTAGACCAGCCCAATGGGCTATGGTCAAATACCCATGAAAATTCCTTACTTCACACTGAATTAAAACTACAACTAGTGTTATATATCACTGCAGAACACTGCTAAGAAAAAAACTACATAAAACAATGGAATATTATGACCGAGAACGAATTTAAACTGGAAGAAGTCCAGTTTTATAATTTCATAAAGCTGGAATATTCCGACAAAAGCCCTAATTAATGCACATCGCCCACATCAGAATATTCCATCAAAGACGGGTAAGGGGTTAAATTATGTATGTGAGTTTTATTGTCATTGTCTATCTTTATGCTTGTAATCTTTTTTCTCTGTCTTTATAGGTGTTTTCACTA
This sequence comes from Zanna intricata, assembly GCA_010016005.3. Lineage (NCBI taxonomy): Eukaryota > Metazoa > Arthropoda > Insecta > Hemiptera > Fulgoridae > Zanna > Zanna intricata. The sequence continues at coordinate 3,528 of JAAAKQ030161923.1, read as the reverse complement.
ACTGCCTTACTTCTTAACAAAAGAGTTGAAAAAAAATGTTATGTGCATAAATCTCTTTTTCTATTGCATTTAATTAAATTAAATATACTTAAATTACACATTACCTCAAAGAGAGGGCAGTTTCTTATCCGAAGATTTTCTAAAGCTGGAAATTTTCCAAGTCTATCTACATCATCCCATGATGATAGATGAGTGGAATTTAAATTAAGAAAATGTAGCTGTCGAAAATTGTCATGAGGACTATTGCGAGGCGGACTTCCTTCACATTCACTCTCTGTACGAGAATATGAAGACGGAGATGAAGAAGGACTGGAAGTATCTAATGATGTTAGAGGACAATGTGCTAATACAAGCGACTCTAATTGAGGAAATGCTCTACCAAGTTTACATACTTCACACCAACTTGTTATTGGATTATCTGTTTTTAAAACAAATAGATGATGATTAGATATATTAACAGAATATGGAATAAAACTTTATAGTAAAAAATCATGTCACACAAATTAAGTCATATTTCAAATAAATATTTAAACAATGAAATGGAAATATTTAACATGATATAAAATTAAAAAAAAAAAAATTAACCCTTTATACATATTACAGTATTTATTGTTTATAAAAAGCAAACAAAATCAGTTGCACTGCCTTGAAAATACTGTGATACTGACAGTACTGTGCCTGAAAATACTGTTTCTGTGTTGAAATTACTATGTGTCTGACTTCAGAAACTGTAATAGATGTTGTTACTAGAACACTGTGAAACCGATATACATGATATCATTGTTACATCATCCGCACGTTCATCAGTAAACTAATGCCCAGACAGATGACTATAATAATGATAAGAATTAACTTTTAAAATAAAATCTTCTCACTTAGTGGCTGAACTAAGGCATTTAATAATGTTTATGCCAATTAAAAGCAAATCCTAGGTTTCTAAATGTATGCTCCACTTAAGTGATAAAAATGTGCTTTCAGAAGTTATTCAACCACAGGTACCATAAAAGAGCATACAACTAAACAACAGAATCAACCTCAAAATCAAAATGGTGCTGGAAGTAAGGAACCAGTTTTAATGCTTGAACAAGTAAAAATTATTTTTTACCTGTCTTAAATCTGGGATATAAGTACATGTTTGTTCAAAGTCAAATTATCTGGTGAACATTTGGGTTCAAACAAGTGGTATGTAGCCAAGTATTAGTAAAGCAACACAACATTGTAACTGAACATGACTTGCCTTCTATTCTTTATTGCATACATTCTTTTATCTTTCATTAAACTGCAAAATCCATTTTCTCACAGTTCTAAGAATCATTGCATTTTCACAGCAAACCACATTAATCTGCAAAAACTCTCTACTACTACACTTCTTGTAGTCAGAAAACAGATGACACATAACTTTTTCAGGTAATAAGTTAATTAATTGCTTTAAACATTGAAATATATAAAATAAACCATAAGAAAACTTGCTTATTTTATAAAAGATGTCTACTAGAAACTATATGTGAAGGACTTGGTGTACCTATGTAGAGAAATGACCTATCAACCATTTTTACTTTCTGTATTAACCCTTTAACCTGTAAATTATGTTGATGATTAATAACCCCTAACTGCACTGATTATTTTAGTAATTGACCTCCAATCATGTTCTTTAATTTTAACTGCGTGTATTTCACTTTATATTCATGGTACCAGTAGAAAAATCTCAATATAATTACATAACTTCTTCTAAAAATTTATTTTTGTGTGGCAAATCTGAAAGCAAGGAACTACGCACAAACCAGTCTCACAATTTTGACACCAATATGATGATTACTTTCTTCTTACAGTCTTGTAACATACAGTACATCTCTTTTGAAGATTATCTTTCTTGACAACTGTTGGAATTTTTTTTGGGAAATGTCTCTCTGTCAAACTTACTGGGCAAGGATGGGGTGATAGGCGGCCAGGTGATGATTTCCTATCTTTGTTGTGTTTCTGAATTAATTCATTAATTAAAGCTAATCTGAAGGCCAAGTAGTCTGCCTGGGGGGTTATTACTTTTCCAAATAATAAATGAATTTAAAATTCCGACATTAATTAATCTTTTAACCAGTTTTGTGTATCATTTGTTTTTCATGTTTATGTTCTGCAGTATAGTATGTAACAGCTGGTTCCATTTATCTACATCACCCATAAACTTATTATAATCTATTATTATAGATGGCTTCAATTCAGTTTTTATTATATGTTTTTGTTCTTTGAACCATCTCCATATTGTGATATGTTGATATGAATAAAACTACAGACTTCTCGTGCTATTTCATCTTTTGCTAATTTTATATTTTTAAAGTTAATTGGAACATTTTTTTCTATTAAGCCTAAGTGTCCCTACACAACCATTTTATTTATTTTTAATAATTTTGCTAATTTAGGACTATTCACCAGTTATCCATCTACAAAGTTTATCGTTTACCCAGCACGTTTTCAATCAGTGTCTACACTATACTCTCTGATTTATTTGATCCAGGAGTGATGAGTGATCAAGTTGCATATCTTTTCCAGTATACACCATGAAAGACCAGGATAGATTCCTGATGATGGTGATGATGCCTGTGATAGATTCACACAGTTCAAATGTCTTTACACTGAACTTTGCTTCCTTTAATGGTACATACTGATGAAAAAATAACAAGCCTTTACATAAAAGTAAAAATTCATCTATGAAAATGGTCTTTGATAAAACATAAGCTGCCTGGAATTTACTATTTAGATGAACCACAATAGGAGAAATTTGAATATTTTTTTGGTCCTTGATTATAATTCAGTACTGTTAGAAAACGGTAAAGATTTTGACAGCAATTCGTACTGGTCACATGTCATAATAGAAGAGAATATTTTAGATTCCAATTAGGGATTTTTTGAAAAATATTTATGGATGTTATATCTGTGATATACCTGTTAGAATAACCATTGTTATTAGTAAATAAATACCATCACTGCTACGGTCAGACTATTTATATTGTTGAGAAAAACATTACAAACAACATACCTAATTCTGCCCTTTCTTGTTGTGCATGTGTTGGTTTTTACAATTTTATCCACACACATTAGTCAAAAATACTTAAATTTTTCTGAAATATTGTTAAAATTCACTAATGGTTCAGGATCACATACAAACTCCTCAGTAATACAAAAATAACTTTCCTTTCCAAAAAAGTTATTATTATTTTCACTTACGGGTAGATGGAACTGCATCCCCAAAACCTAAATTTGTAAATATACCATCAGATTCATCCTCACTATCTGTATTAAACCGAATAAAATCTAAATGTTCAACATCAGATCATACAGAAATAGAAGATGCTAAGTCATCCAACAATTGTTATATTTAAGCATCATTAAAATGTTTGCTTGTACACATTAACATTGACATGGTTTGCAATGGTTTAATGTTGACAGGAATTTTTTTTAATAATAAAATGCACTACAATAAAAAAGTAAACAATTCACATATTATGCAAACACTTGGTGTAAACAGAAACAAAC
>JAAAKQ030161912.1:0-12698 GCA_010016005.3 Zanna intricata | reverse complement strand
GCACAAGTGTATTGTATCTGAGGGGGATTACTTTGAAGGGGACAACATGAATATTGATGAATAAATAAATTTTTTTTCCTAAAAATATAAAGTTACTTTACTTTTTGAACACACCTCGTACTTCTTGATATGAATGATTTATCTAAAATTATGTTTGTTTTGGGGATAGAAAATGAAACCACTGGGGTTAGAGATGAGCTAAAAAACCACAACTTAAAAATCTTATATATATATATATATATATATATATATATAAATGTGAAAGCTGGTCTGTTTGCAACAGCATCATATTAGAACTAGCCAACCAATTGCTTTCAAATCTTCAGGATACATTTGTGTTATCCCAGGGAAGATTTTAAGCTACATATTGAGACCCTAACCCCTTTAGAAATGAATTCTTGAATTAAAGATGTTCATTTTTTTTCTTTATCTATTTAGCCTCCGGAACTACCGCAAGGTATTACTTCAGAGGATGAATGAGGATGATGTGTATGAATGTGAATGAAGTGTAGTCTTGTATAATCTCAGACAGACCACTCCTGAGAAGTGTGGTTTAATTGAAATCCAACCACCAAAGAAAACCAGTATCCACGATCTAGTATTCATTAAAGAACAAAAAAGTATCCTTTTACTTCATTATTATATTTCTGTTACCATGGCAACAGAAACAAAGTAAAATGATTACTTTTTTATTTAATATATATACTAGCTGCATAACATGTCTATGGCACGCCTCTATTATTAGGTGTCTAAAACTGATGAAAACTGATCAAGTAAAAGCGAAAAAATATCAGCAAATCTTCCATATTAAATTTTGTTTATAATGGTCATCTTTTAAAGATGACCGTTCATCTTCACTCAACATTTTCATCAAGATCCATAATATCCATATGCAAATTCACTCAATAGCTGGAAGCTTAAATATATATTAAATTAATTTATTATTTATACATTATATTCAATTTACAATACAAATTATCATAATATGAAACTAACCTTCCTTGACACAATAACAAAAAAGAATTTGGCTTCAAAATCAATAAATCATTAAGAGATATAAAGGATTCAAAATTCTTCTAATCTTGATTATTATTGCTTCTTCTAATTTTGACCTTTATTGATTACCATTTGATTTGATCCCATGTTTTGCGTATATGTATGTTTAATTGTAACTGCAAGGTTACCAGTAAAAAGTCTAAAATAAAAAATTGGCGCTAAAATTTATTTTATTATTATTATAAGATTCACTAACAATAAAGCATTAGACAAATTCATCTAATAAGGGTAACAAAAAAAGTGAAAATTTATAAAGGGTTAAGAAAAAAGTGAAAAATTTTTATTTTTATAAATAAAAAAGGAGAATATGAAACCTGAGTCTTAACACACAATTTATTATTTATGTATTTTATTCAATTCATGAGACAAATTATTGAAATATTGTTAATATTAATTAAAAAATAAGCATATAGTCAAACAGAAGAAAAATAAAGTATTTTAAATGTTTGTTAACTAGACATTTTCTTCAGTTTGATAAATAATATAATTGCCTGAAATCAAGCATGACTGTTTGTAAATGTCTTATATAATAAATAGTCTAATTAATTTATTGCTTCTGAGCATGTTTCATACCATTAAACATTATGAATCGTTAAATGTTACGGAATGTTGAAAACTTACAATCTATAAATTATTACTGAAATTTATTGATAAAGGATGCGATAAAAAAGGTACGGTATTTTCTTTTGTATGACGAAATAGGTCAGTAACAATAATTTAGTAATGATAAATGAGACTGTGATTTAAAAATGTAAAGCAGCAACTGCTTCTAATGTTACAGACACTTAAGATAATTATTTATTAAAAGAAGGTAAATTTAAAATGGCAGACTGTTTAATTTAAACTTAAATATTTATTTAATATCAAGCAGTTTTCTAAACATCAAATAAATTATTTTAATCACAACTTTTTTTATAAATGCGAGAAAATATATCAAATGATACACAAAATCAATTATTATGTGCCAAAAACATATTCCATTACAGGATATTTGTATATTAATATGTTTAGATGGCTATTTTGAAATAGAAAGCGATTCATTAGCCAGCTCAAATATTTTTTATGTAAACAGCATCTTTAAATGATAAAATAAATACTGTTATTTAATGTAGGCATTTTGAAAAACATGAAATGAAATTATATATCTTTTTCTGTATGGAAAAAAACAAATATTATTTGAAACTCATCAAATAGTAAAAATAAAAGTGTTTGAAAAATGAGATCTATTCAAAATAACCAAATATTTTTAATTATGCGCTAACAGAGATGTAATGTGCAGTTGGCAGCACTTTCTTCGGCACACTCTTCTCTGTAACCACATGTTCTTGGATTGTTAATGGATCATGCCATGACATTTTGATTGAAAAATTGAACATGCATAGTTGCAGCAATGTTTGTTCCGTGTTTGTGATGACCAAACAGCAGAAAGAACATTGAGTGGACATTTGTTGGAAACTTCTAGGACAAGCCGAAGACAATGAAACATCCATGCAAAGGATCATAACGGAAGACAAAAGCTGAGTTTATGGCAACAACATCATTGAAAAAAGTTCAATCACCACAATGGATTGACAAAGGATCTCGATGCCCCAAGAAAGCATGTCATTCTCAATCCAATGTCAAAATGTTGCTCTTTGTTTTTTTGATTTTAATGAAATTGTGCATTTTAAATTCTTGCCTCAATGTGAAACAGTGAACCATGCATACTATCAAGGCATTTTACGATGATTAAATGATAAAAGCTGCAATAAACGACCAGAATTGTGGCCAGAGAACACATGGTTCCTTCACCGCAACAATGCACCTGCACATTCAGCTTTGTCATTTCATCAGTTTTGTGCCAAAAAATCATATGACTGTCCTCGCTCAGCTTCCCTACTCCCCAGACCTGGCTCCTTGTGATTTTTTTCAATTAAAATCAATGATATAAGGATGCCATTTTGAGATTATTGATGACATTAAAGCAAATTCATCACTTACTTTAAAGGAAGCTATTCAGGACTGCAGTCCTGGATAGCTTCACAAAGTGGAAACACCAGTGGAAAAAGTATGTGAATATGAATAGGGAAGGAGAGTACTTTGAAGGGGACAAAAACTAATAATCTGTAAAATTAAAAAAATTAAATTTGGTGGTTATTTTTTGAACAGACCTTGTAGATTTCAAAAATATCATACACTATAGAGCACTGCAACAATATTATACAAGAAAAACAAAAACTTAAAAAACATTTATAAACATAAAACCAAATATTAAAAATAATGGTGAATATGTTTGTCAGAGAAATATAAACGGCTGTAGAAAATCCGACATGAATCACTAATCACCACTGAAAATAGCATAGCCATCATCAAGAATAATAAATATGCCATATCAGGAAAAATAAGGATTGATAAGAAGAGAAAAAAAGTGTTTTTTTTTTTTCATCGAGCTTAACCTTGTTGCATGCCAAGCTATTCTATTAAAATGCAAGTGGGATCCTACTCTGAAAGTGGCCTTCACTCCAAATATATATTCACTTTAAGGGGCTTTTTTTATACTTGGGACCACTATTAGGTATTGCTTTAGAGGATGAAATGAATGATTTGTAGTGTATTTGAAAATGCCAATGCCTGACTGGGATTAAGAGACTAACCTGAGACCTCCAGATCTCAGAAAAGCTGAGATGCTGCCAATTGTGCCATAGAGGCCAGCAGTAACTTTATAGGCTGTATGTAGAGGACATACTCATATATCACTCACTCCTTGTGATTTTAATTGAAAAAAATCACAAGGAGCCAGGTCTGGGGAGTAGGGAAGCTGAGCAAGGACAGTCATCTGATTTTTTTGTACAAAACTGATGAAATGACAAAGCTGAATGTGCAGGTGCATTGTTGCGGTGAAGGAACCATGTGTTCTCTAGCCACAATTCTGGTCGTTTATTACAGCTTTTATCATTTAATGAAAGAAGCTCCTGCTAATGCTCTAACTGCTTTTGCTTTACTTTAAAATTTTCATGAATTTCAATTTTCCTGCATAGTTTTACGCAGAGGTATATTTCACAATAATCTTTTAAAATATTTTGATTTTTGCAGTTATCTGTTTGAAGTTATACGTGAAATTACATTATTCATTGCGACACTAGATTGTACTCTTTATTTACTACAATCATATTCATTGTTAAAATAATTCTTTAACAAAGAAATAAATGATTTTAGAAATAATAGTAAATCTTGCAATTAATATATTATTAGTAAAAATTTTAATTTCTAATCAATTTCAAATAAGAATTTGGAGGTCCTTAATTTGAATCATACTTTTTTATTTGTTCAAACCTTACTCTTTACCAAATATTGTAATTTTGAGTTATTTTTTTTTTTTTTTTTGTATACTGTATAGAAAGTTCCTCTAGAGATCCTAAAGCTCGTTTATTTCAGATAACAGTAATGGAAAAAAATTTCAATTTAAAATTAGCTTAATTTAATTAATTTTCAAATAAAATTTGAGGACACATTTTGGTCATTGTCATCATCACTTAATATTTCATTGTTATAATGTAATGATAAATAATACAGCTTGACATAGTCCTGATAATCAAAATATTTTCACATCTCTCTTGAAAAAAAAAAAAAAAAAAAAAAAAAAAATGGTAAGTGTACTTCTCATTACTTTCAAATTTAATTTCTCCTCCAGCAACAGATTCATAGTTCCCCCATTCCTAATTTGGCCAAGGTACATTACTGTCGACTAATATTTTAAGTTTTTGTTCAAGGACTGTTACACAGTCCTGACTGTTTCTAAAAAGTACACCGATAAATAATTATTACAATTAAAATTTATTTATATACAAAATAAATGCAATATATAACTATACACATTTTGTCTATATAACTGTACACATTTTATATTTATGGGTAATAGATACGAACAATTATGGCATTAGACGACTATACTCGTGGAAAAATGAACTCTTCTTAACACTTTCCCAAATCTTTGATGCATAGTGCAACCTGCAATAATAATCTTTGATTAGTCTTATTTTTTTTTGCAAAGATAATATAATATCTCAAATATTAAAACAAAAAAATTTTACATAAAATATCATAAAAAAAAAAAAGTGTGAACAAAAGAGTAACTCCAAAGGAAATTTTCAATCAATGACAGTTTACTGTAGCTTTCCTTAAAATGATGTATATACTGCAGCCACACTTTTATAATTTAATGTGCTACATAATTTTTCAAATATAAATAAATGATAAACTTTACAAACATATCTGCCATTAAAGAACTCCATTAAAGAGTTTATCGTGGATAAACTCCAAATGGGTCTTATTTTGTAGATTTATCACAGTTACTTTGAATTATAGGTGTGCTTCAAAATTTTATATGGAATTTTACATGTAAGTGCAAATAAATATAAGTCTGTAGCATCACAGAAAAAAAAAAAAAAGTTCATAAAGATGTTAATCAACTTCAATAATGACAACCATAAATTTTTTTTAGGACATAAAATTATATATATATATATATATATAAAACACTAACCAGTTTTTTTCAGTCAGTGTATTGTGAGTCAATGGACTGATAGTTGCACCATGTAACTGGTGTCTCAATTTGTTAATTAATTCATTATAACCAGGATGACCTTTAAAATGACCTGGAACATCTGAAAAATAAAAAAAGTATTACTAACAATAATTAACTAGAAATATAATAAAAATATTTTGTTTAAAGAAATTAAATTTTATATTTTGAAGAGTATTGTGATAAAAAATTTTGTACAATTTTTATACATTCCTTAATTTATTACTCTTTTTCTTTTATAATCCTTTCTTGAAATATTTATCAAACATTTAATTGCTTAAAAATTAATCTAAATCTCATTACTTTTTGAGAATAATTTGTACACGATTCACTGTATTATCTACATAGAAACAAAATAGATTTTTTTTTTTTACTCATTTTATTACAATAATTATTAATAAAGCAATAAATACATAGCCTGAAAAGTACAGAATTTATTGAAATTAATTTCTTCATATAGATTCAATTAATACACTCAGCTTTTCATTAACACATTTTGCATATTTACAAAAACCAAAAAAAAAATATATATACTCGTGTGTGTGTGTGCATGTGTGTGTGTGTGTGCGTGTGCGTGTGTGTGTGTGTGTGTGTGTGTGTGTGGATGGATATATATATATTTAAATTTTATACAAACAATAATAACTATTTGTTGATTTTTCACTGAGAAATGGCATTTGGTGAGGAAATAATACTTTGTAGATTCAATTTCTTAGATTGTTCCAATTCTGGCTAATTTCAACAGATAATTTGGGAGAAGACAAAAATAATAAAATTTTCATCTTATTATTTTTTATTACTTATTTTAAAAATGAGTACTGTAAACTGGGAATTTTTGTACATTTAACATATTCACTGTTTGTTTTTTAATACTGTATTAACCCAGTCATGCTGAATAACTTGTTTTTAACTTGCCTAAATGTACTTGTTATCAACATTTATGTAAGTCTTGGAATGTAAATAATTTGAAAACCCTAAAAATGCAACACACTTGCGCATAGTGTGGACAGGAGCTGAAAAAGCATGGATTTATACCATTCCTGCTTAACTAACTCACGCGTGGCTGAGCTAAATTTCTTACTTGTTCATACTGGCAATTTTTTTAAACTAATTTTCTAGTCTTTTAATTAAATAAAAATAATTCATTTCTTCATTTTACTAAAAAAGAAAGACCTAAGTTTATGGTTTTTTTACATACAGTCTGTGATAAATATACATGCAATAAATACTAAATTTTATTCTGTATATCAATAATTGATTTAAATTTAGAATTTTTTATTTTACTTTTGCATCTGTTTATTCATTTACAATTTATTGTCATGTATCATTTGATTTTATTACGAATTAAAAATCAGTTTTTATGTAAATTTTTTATAATTTAGAAAGATGTGAAAATCAAGAAAAGTAACTATACTATTTATGTTCTAAATATATAATGAAATAATATATTATGCAATTTTAACATTTCCTTTTAAAAGAATAATAATAAAATTAAAAATATTTATGTAACGTACATTTTATTATAAGAATACAAGTAATCATCAAAAATTATTAATTTAAAATGAAATAATAGATCAATATATAATTATAAGGTAAAAGAGTAAAACAAAATTGTCTATTTAATACTAACAATACAAACAATTTATAAAGTAAATTTATTATAAATCTATCCTAGTTCAAAAGGGATGAAAGTTCACGCAAACTAAATATTTTATTAAAAAAAGCGACTTCTATGCAATTATGAATATACTACACAGTAACAAAATATAAACATTTCTGATGCAAAAACATAAGATACTGAGGTCAACTATAACATACTGACCCACACCAGTAGACTAAGTTGCTGTAATATCACGCATATTTAGGTGTCAGCAGGTTCCATGATTGCATAGAACACGTGCCTGCAAGTACTCAGCACTGAATGGGTTAAATTCTAACTTGTTTCTCTGCCCAAAAATTGCAATTTATCTTTGAAAGTTTTCAGATATCTTCAAAAAGAGTTATAAATACACAGTGTTCAGGCAGCACTGCCATCTGGGACCATGTGATGTTAAATATTAGTTATTCCTTCTTTTCAACATATTTTATTAAACTTATGTTTTTATTTATTAATTGTTAGTGTGTAACTGCAAAACCATACGATACGGCGTATCATCAAGCTTGTTGGATTCAATCTTATTATATTATCATAAGATATGTTAAATTATGGCGGGCAGTTTGTTGAGACAGCTCCTGACGATTCATTCGGCTCCATTTGCACTATATAAGCCGGCTGAGCCGACTTAAAATCTGGCAGTCTTGCCCCACCTAGTCTAGTCTCGATCTATCATTTGAACTCATATTGTTCAGTCAAAAATTTACACATAATACAGTAGACACGTACATACATTAAATTATATATTTTTTAACAATGTAATACAAATTAAAAATTAAATCATGAACATGTTAATACACAATTGTTAATTAGAATCGATATTTGTTTTATTAACAGTCCACTTAACGAAAACAAAACACACAGTATTAATTTTTAGTTAAGTAGTGTAAGGTAAGTGGTGTATTAACAATGAAATCTTAATACAATCCTGAGCGATTAGATTTCTACTGAAAACAAACAATATTTACGAAAAAATAAACACTTTTTTCGTAAATTTTAAAATTAATAAAAATTTTCAGAAATGATCTTATAGAAAACATCTTGTTTCAAATAGTTTGGAAATTATTTAAATTTAGTTTATCTGATATTTTAAGCAGATTAAAATGTTATATTCTTTTGCACCCAATTGATGGCTGCAAAAGTTAAAATATAGCTTATTAATTTTACAGATGCTTTTCTAAAAGACTAAAAATACATTAAATTTTTAAAAATAATTTTCAGATGGATGATGACTGAGCTTGGATGACGGGAATAAAATAATGAACAAGCCTAGGAAAGCAACAAATGTGCAGAGATATGAAACTGTTTAAATTCTGTAACTTTTTCTTAGTTTTTTAATATGAAAATTACCTATTTTTGTAATATGTAATACAAAGAATTAGTAAGGTATATTAACATAATTAATTACCTTCTTGCATAACATCAGGTAACAGAAATAAGTTTAGACTGTCCACATTGAATGATAAAGATTCCAATACATTTGCATTAGATATTCCGAGACCTGTTTGGATGTGTAATCTTGATCTAGCAAATATGTTGTTGTATACATACTAAATAAAAAATACAGAAAAAAAAAATTAAAATACATAAAAAGATTTCACAGGCTATGTAATTTTTTATTATAAAATGCAAATATGCAATACAAAATACGAGTTATATTTATAACTTTTACTCATCTGATGCAATGTTTAAAATTTTACTTTATAAAACAATTTTTCAGAGTATGTAATGTTGAAAAAATTGTTATATTACAAAAAATTGTTATAAAATTGTTATACAAAATTGTTATATTGAAAAAATTGTTATATTAAAAAAAAGTATATTACAATAAATGTTACACTAAAGTTAAGAACTTCGTTATTTCTGAAACAATGAGAAGTTTAAATAATCCAAAAAAAATCTGCATCAAGTAGTTATTTATTCTATAGAAATAAGTGAACAAATGACTGTCATGTCATCTCATGATTCATGCTGGAACTGCTTATTTGACTGAAAAACATAGAAAAAAAATTAAAAAAAAAAGAAACTAAGTGCAGTCCCCTTCCAACAGTGTTTGTGAGGTATCTCTAAGAATCAGACAAAATACATTTTTACCTGTATGAAGGATGTGGAACCAGTTGTTATAACTACTATTTTTAGGATGTTAGCTGACTAATTTCAAACCTGTGTTCTTCAGAACACTCAGTTACAGGTCCTGACCAAATTTTTGCTCTAAAGAAATTACAGTACACTGATAGTTTTTATAAATTGAACAAGCTTTAATTTTTATTTATCATTATTATTTTCACAAGCATGAGTTTAATGAAAACTGGAGGGAAGCCAGCAACTGGTCAGTCTTTCTGACTAAGATTAAAAGGGCAAGTGAAGCAAGTCCTACTGGCTGGTATATATATATATATATATATACACAGCAACTGTATTCAACTGTTATTGAAAGATTGTTTTTAATATTATATTCTTGTGCCATTCATCTTTTTTTATTATTACCTGCATTAATTCAATACGTTCTCTGGTGAAATCAGAAGGCTGAGCGTACGATTGTATAAACAACACATGTGGAAAATATTCAACCAATTCTTCATCTTGTGATGTTGTTGGTGTAGGAGGCTTAAGCATCTCTGCAGACTGTAAAAATCTGTTAAAATAAATATTACACAAAACATAAGACATAAATTCTTTATTTAAGAGAAATAACATTATATAAACAAATATATATATATATATATACTTATTATATATATACACACATATATTATTTAAACATTCCCCCTCCAAAAAATAACTGAATATGATTAAATCAACTATAAAATCAAAACCCCAAATACAGTAGCTTTTTCAATCACTTAAAAAGTGCCATGAATTTGGTGGATTTGATTTCATAATTGATTAAATTTTATATATATATATATATGTATAATCATTTACACTATATTTAATGACTTATATAAGCCTAGAAAATGGAAAGGGATTCTACATATTAAACTTGAATTAAGTTTTTACTTTAAACAATTCTAATTTTCAACCCATCTAAAATTTGTAACCTTAGATACTAGTGGTTGAACATCTTACAGAGTGAAAATCCTGAATCTTACTAGCAGAATGAGCAAGTGATGATTTAATGACAATTAGGCTACTGATGACATAATACAAATGAGAATAAATATCACTTATGATATCACTGAAAAACTCTCAAATGCAGTTAAGAAAAAGTCCAAACTTCAAATTTTTTTTTTGGATTTTTGGCTTTTTTAGATACTTTTGCTTAATTCGATTGCAATAAAAAGGTGCACAACTAAATGTTACAACAGTCCTAAATCCAAAATTTCAATATTCTACGGCTAACTGTTTTTTGAGTTATGCAAAATACGTAAATACATATGTATGAATGTATAGATGTCAAAGCTAAAACTAGTCAAAATAGATTCAGGGATGGTTAAAATGGATATTTTTTCCACTAAAATCTGCAAACTGAAATTTTTCACCATTACAATACTTCCTTGTACAAAAATTGTTATCTTTATTTCTTTCTTCTATTTTATGACTGAGATATCAGAAATAAAAAATGTTTATTTAATTATAAAATGTAATTGAAATGACTTATAAAAATAACATATTGGATAAAAATCATTTACATAATTTCTCTTCAGCATTAGTAAAGGAGAAACATTGCAATAAGGCTTTATTAATGATAAGATTCCAAAATTAAAAATTATATTACTTCATGTGAATACTGTCTCATATAAATTTTTAACTTCGACCATTAAAAGACGTTAGCTCTCTCTACTCAGACTATTTTGAATCTGACGTGTCATTACCAATGAATCTGCAGTTAATACCATGTTTTACACTTCATGTTAAAATATCAATAAACCAAATATTATACTTCCCAATCAATCTTTTGCTTGCATTAAAAGAAAAAAAAAAACAAACAGTACCACCTTTTGATTTTATGTCATTACATTGTAACAATATATTAAGATATAAACTCAGCAAAGATAAAAACACATGGAATAAATTCAAAATATAGGAGAGCACTTCTATCATCATATCTAACCAGCTGGACTATAAACACAAAACAAGAAACTTATTAATTTAATGATATAAAAAAATAGCATGCGATTACATTGTTTTATGTTTAATTAAGACCTAATAACATTTTTGTCTGTTAAAAATGTAGATTATGTTTCAAGGATACAGCACTCGCAACACTGCCTTAGTACCATTGCAGCTTAAAATATGTTCACAACCCATATACAACTAAAGTGTAATTAATACATAACCCTAACTTATCTTTAGGTTATACTCACTTTAATATCTAATGTATTATTTTACTTGATTCTCTCTTTGCTAGTTAATTTACACTCTAATCACATCTACCAGTAAATTAAAAGAATATTCAAATAATGAATTTCTTATTGTTCTTGAAAGTTTCTAACTGGTGCAACAAATTGAAATGTACTATCAACTTGATGGAACACAAAACTAATTTCTCAAATGAAGGTAATTTTTAGATGAAAAATGTACTAGTAAATGGATTGGATATAGTAATTGGTCACCTAGATTACCGGACCTTACTCCTTTAGATTACTGTTAATGGGGATGGATGAAATGCAAGGTACACGAGCAAAAAGTAGACATAAGTGATGAACTGATCACTTGTGTTCTCAATGCTGCCGCCCTCACGAAGGAATGTGAAAATATCATTAGATTGGTGACAGAAAATGTAAGGAAACACGTTGAAAAGTGCATCAATCTAAACAGTGTAACTTTTGAACATTTATTGTAATATAGTATAAACCACAGTAACTATTTTTTTTTTTTAAAGTAATTTAAAGGTATTTTAATTTTTAAAAATCTAAATTTATTATCCTAGAACAGCTGTATTTACTTTTTGAAAATTCGTAACAATTTTCTATTAAGTCTTTTTTTATTAATAAAAGATGATTTTTTTATTTTTCATGCACTATTAATTATTTAACAATGTTACTGTACTTCCAGCCTAAAAAAAAATGTGTTTTTTCATTACCAAATTTTTCTATTTTACATTGGATATCATGAAAACTATGGAAGCTAACAGTTCTGGGATCTATTTTATTAGATTTTTCCATTAAACTATCAAATTTATATCTTAAAAATTTCAGTATGACTTATTTCACTGATAGAGCAGAAATCTGTGCCAAACTTTTCACTAGCCGTAACTTGATAACAAAGCATTTTCAGACAATTATTTGTAAGAACTTTTATTTCTAGCTTTTGAATCTGTTCCCAAATTTTCTCCCTTCCTCTTGAATTAATCTATATAATAAAAAAAATTTTATTTATACCCAAGAATGAATAAATAAATATCCCCATAAAATTGTAAATACACGGTAAGGAGGATGCAGAAACTCTCACTTCTTTCGTTACAAAATAACTAACTCGTTACAC